>JAPQRQ010000019.1:5439409-5450006 GCA_037367365.1 Apogon talboti | reverse complement strand
TGTGTGTGTGTGTGTGTGTGTGTGTGTGTGTGTGTGTGTGTGTGTGTGTGTGTGTGTGTGTGTGTGTGTGTGGAGTAGGTGGATTCCTGTCTCTGTGTACATTACGTTTGCTCCTGGTTATGTTCAGGGTTGTTTGAAGAGTTGGAAAAAATGTCTCTTAAGTTATTTCTTCTATGCTTTGCACACTGGAGTTTTAAGCCCTTGTTTTGTCAGTAAAAAGACAATGCATTTGTCACTTAAATGAAATCTAGATTGCTGTTGTCCTTCACACATCATTAAAAAAATGAAATCTTTTTTTTAATATTATGGACAATTTGCAAGTTAAATTGAATTGTTGCATTTTCAGTTTGCATTTTCAGTGGTTGCATTTTCAGTTTTTCTTATTGCAATGTGAGCATTTTTCACAGTTTTTCGAACGTAAAACCTCGATTACTGGATTTAATTCAATTTATTGCTCAGCCTTAACTGGAAACACAGCCTTTTATTAATTAGTAGTGTTTGCTGGTCTCCATGTGGCAGTAGGAGGAGTTAATTCCCTGGGTCTACCCAGATACATAGAAAACAACACTGATGATTCAGTTTCACATCACATATTTTCATATAAATATTGAGTTGTGTTGGTATTTTATAGGTGCAGTACAGTATAGTGAGTGGGTGGATATTCTGTTTATAATTTATGACCTTATGAACCATGAAACAGTGAATCAGTAATAGTACATATTGCATAGTGTACCCGTTTATTTAGTTGATCTACAGTATTTTTAATTAATACAAACAAAAATTACTCGTTTTATGCATTTGGTTTTTGTGACAAAGAAAATACACCTGGATTTTTACACAATAGATATACTGTTTATTGGAGCCCTTTACCCATGCAACAACGCAACGCATGCATGAGAGTGTATGCATCTTGCAAATAGTTGCAATATAATTATTTGAATATTGATCATCAGTACATTGATGAAAGTGTTTACATTTACCTCAAAGCACATTTATGTTTGCTTGAATTTAAAGTGCCCAACGGATACGTTTGTATTTTGTGCATAATCATAAATACTACGGGTCAAATGGTCCTTCTGCCAGTCATTGTCCCAGCAGCTATCAGATGGATGACTCATAGCAGATAGGATTTCATTAACAGACATCAGACCATCCACAGAATAGAGGAGCCATTGATTTTCACCATACCAGTGGGTAGAGACGCAAAGAGGGAGAGAAGCAGGAGGTAAGGAGTCATGGGAGTTAGAGGTACAGAGAGAACTGCAAGTGAGAGGAAACTGCACATCAGTAAAACTAAACCTCACGACACAAAGCACCTGTCATCTGTAGTCCTCTGTAAGACGCTGAGCAGCAGTGTCGGCTGCACACTCCACAGTGTCTATGTATGTAATGAAAGAAGGCTGCAAAGGATTTTTGATATTCTGTTTGTCTGCGAGTACATTTTG
This sequence comes from Apogon talboti, assembly GCA_037367365.1. Classification (NCBI taxonomy): domain Eukaryota; kingdom Metazoa; phylum Chordata; class Actinopteri; order Kurtiformes; family Apogonidae; genus Apogon; species Apogon talboti. Next base: position 5,448,561 of record JAPQRQ010000019.1, on the reverse strand, counting down.
TGCAGATATCACTCAGCAATTTGTTAAAACTCACCAGGGGTTGAAAAAGATGGAGGCTTTTTTTAGCACAGCAATGCATGTGTGACAGTTTTGACCACAGTGAACTGTCATGAGGAACATGGCAAACTCAATCCTGCTTGGTGGACAGCAGCTCCCCTCAGCCCTGAAGTGTCCTTTCAGAGACAGAGGTCATCTAGTGTTGCCTGAATGCAGTGATTTTTGCCTTCTTCTTTGTCTACAGTGTGATGTATCGATGTCACATGACACTTAAGACTTACTGTGTCAGACGGCTTCTGTGGTGGCAAAGGTAGCATCGGAAGAGTCGCAAACTGATAAAAGCTGGAGTGGATAGAAAATGCATTAGATGGGATTTAAGAAAAGACTGATATCAAAGTGCCTCGTACATCAGATAGACGGCACTGCTCATTCGCTTGGGTTGCTGTGTCATGCAGTGACTAAAAAAAAAATCCAAGAAGCTAGGATCCATGGTTATAATGTTAGTTGATTCTTTGCTGGATTACAGAAAAAACTACGGCAAAGAGAAACCAAATAAACAAAGTATTATATGATAATAATTTGATAATTTTCTCATCATGTCTCAAACTTAGCCAGCATATGTAACAATTTCCTTAAAAAAACATACAGACTCATACAACAATAATCCTCTCAATCTTCAGTTCTAACTTTGGTGTTGCAGTGTATTTACAGCCTGTCTTCTGCCTGTATCTTTTATTTTCCTCTTGTTTTGCTTTGTTGGGGATATTTCTCAGGGGTGTGGACTTTTGGCAGTGTGTTTGTATCTCCAGCCAAAAACAGCATCGTGCTGCTTGTGTTGGTAGAATGATGTCAAAACGCTGCAGCTGATCTAACTTCAGTACTTGTAGATGAGCTGCAGTTCTGTCTGAGAGACAAATGTCTGGGCAAAGCACTCCCATACAGACCGCTGTCTTCTCGATGCAAACACACAAAGCAGGAAGCAAAAGAAAGAGAAAGGAGGAAGCACATGCTTTTGTGAATTTTCCTCCATAATTCTCCTTGGAGTTCTACTGTGAAAACAATTGGAAAATAACATTCTACTTTCTCCTTTGCAGCTACTGTTTGTACTTTTTTCTCTCCAAAACCTGTGCTCGCTCTCTCCACTCGCTCATCTGTTGAGCAGAGAGAACACAGAAAGGAAATGTCGCCTTAATACTTCTGTCAACTTAAAACATTTCTCATGGATTCAAGGCTGTATTGACCTTCAAGTAGAGACAAAGAGTCCTATTTGTTCATTTAACATCCGGCAAATAACAAATAGTCTACATGAACCCATGTGTCCAGGCCATAATTTGTCCAACTCAAAAAGAAATGATGGAGGAACAGGAAGTCACTCCCCACTCTTTACCTCGATGTTAACCACTATCTATAATTAGTGAAAGCAGTGCACCAATTTAAATACTTCCTGTCTCCTCATTCCTTCTAAAATAAGATGAGGCTCTCCAACTCTGCTAAAGCTATGTCTAAAAATCTGCATCTTAGAGGATCATTTCAGGCTGATGTGCAGAGATGGGGAAGAAACTCGAATATGTTTGACAAGCACTCTTCTCCACACAAGTTTAGGACAAATCACAAGGTTTTTCCTCCCTTTGAGCAAGTCATAAGGCTATCTGCAAATAGTTTTAGATTTAGCATTTGGGAATTCAACTGGAGACTGCTGTCAGCACTGTTCAGTAGTATCGGCATGTACGTCAGCTAATCACCCAATTTAGAAAGAAAAATCAGCATATCTTTAAGTGTCGTAGCTTGCAGCTCAATAGTAATTAAAACATCTCAATCTCAAAAGCATCAGAAAGTAATTATTATCCTCTTGTTAGGGCTATGCACTAGAATGCCCAGGTGTTATTTTGTGCCTCATAATTCTTTATTTTTGTAATCTCCCCTGGCCATCTTGTTGAGCTATGGGATAAGTCGTATCTATGTCCTGATCTGTCCAAGTATGTGTTGCACTGTGGTGTGTGTGGTCTGTTGAAGCCAAATTATGTGATCTTTGGTTATTAGTTTGGAGTCATATGTAGTCACACTTTAAAGTGTTTACAAAATACCTTCTTTGTTAAATACAGTATAATCCAACGTGACCAAAATTTGAGACAGATACATTAGAAAAAGAAAACTGTGGCCAGATAAAAACATGAGGGTGAGACAGTGGTTTATTAGAGCGTATTTGTGACTTTCTAAATAGTACAAACATGTACACATCTGTGTCTGTGCATCATCACACATGCATCTGTGTTCATGTTTGCAACACAGGTCTGCTCTTTCACGTGTACTAAGCTGGCCTCCATTTTGCAGTACTTAACAGCAACTACTCTACGAAGGTTGTCGTGCAGTGGCCCCTTTTGTTGTGGTAGAAGTACCGGTCTGTTACATAACATGCAGTCACTAAGAACAATGTCTGTTTTTCAGCACCTTGGTGCAGCTTACACAACATGTGTACATAAGGTTAGCAGCACATTCTGACGAGTGTTGGCCTGAGCTATAGGATAAAATCCTTTGTCCTAGTGGAGACACAAGTGAGATTACATTGTTTACAGCTCTTGAATAAATAAAGACTTTGGATGTGTTTAGGTATTCATATACTTATTATTCTTTCTATTTTTTGTGTGCCAAAAAGCAGGAGAAGGAAAAGCAGGAAAGACACACAACTTCAACTATTCCCTTTGCAGAGGTTGCAAAGGTATTGTTCATGTGACTTTATGTTTATCCAGAGCCGTTTGTAGTAGAATGTACTTTAATTTAGTGCTTCATAGATAATATGTTAATATTGTTACTTACTGTAGACGGATCTCTAGGTACTGTATGTACATGTTGCTTCATTCATACTGGTGGTTATGTAAGATTTTCCTCTAACCTCAGATTGCTGGTAGTTAGGGTGACACAGGAATTGATGGTGTGTTCCCTCCAAAGTGGTTCCATATCTTGTGGTTCACTGTGGTTTCTCCACCTCCTCTCTCTTTCCGCCTCTCACCCTCTTGGTGTCACTTTCCCCTGCGACCCCCCCCCCCCCCCACTTGTCAGATGCAAACAACACTTGACCTTTTGAAGATGTTAGTGGTTCTTTATTTGAGTACTGTAACTGTGAGAAGATGCATTCAGAGGCTTTCATTAGGGCTTCATCTTAATGACCCTTAGACACTCAGGAGATTCCTTTGCCAACCAAAAACTGCCTGAACCTATAATCTGGGTGTGAACAAGGGAGGGGTGGGAGTGGGACTGCTTTACCCAGAATCCACTGAGATTAGATTGTTGGGAGGGAATAAGGCAGATGTAATCCACATGAATTTGGGACAGCTTTTTAGGATCATTTCTCAATTAAAAGGAAAGGGGTGAAAACAAAGATGTACCCTTTGTTGTTCTGTTGTTATCCCCCCTCCCCTCCCCCCTCATCCTACCCCTTGTCTGTCCTCATTTTCATAATTGTTCTTTTTCTACAAAGTAATTTCCGGTGTTTCCCTGGAGGCACATGGAAGGAAGACATTGCCAAACAGCATCTAAGAAACTGATACAAATCGACTGTCTGGTAACACACTGTATACACTGCTGAATATTGCTCATGAAGAGACTCCCCTTCAGAGCAGACTAATAATCTGAGGCACAATCTCTCACTCATAATCTCATGTCTGTCTGTCTGTCTGTCTGACAAAAGTTTAATATTACATTTCTGTAAAGAGGAGTCACAAGCGAGAGACTGAACAAATAAAGATCAACAGCAACTGAGGTATCCTGACTTTAGGTCCTGCGTTGAGCCAAAAGCACTGAATTGTGAATCGATTACACTGGACAGCATGTAAGTTGTTAACCAGCAAGTGTGTCATATTTTTCAGCGAGATGAGATGAACCGAAATGTAATGAGTGCAGCTTACGCATGGTGGAGTGAGTCCCCGGAGACTCTGAAGTGCTTTGAGTTAAGAGTTCCTGGACTATCTACTCTTTGCAGAGTGTTGAGGCAGTAGTGAGTGACCTGTGTGGAGCTGAGAGTGTGAACACACAGATACGACATGTAGGAAGAAAGGCAGGTTATTATTAATTACAAACTGCTTCATCGTCACTTGTATTGGCACACTTGAAAGAAAGCAAATAGAAGAACAGAACAGGGCTTGAAAAGGGCTTTAGAAAGGACAAATGGTTAAAAAAAAAAACAATTTAGAGATGTGAATGGGAAGCGATGAGATTTCATTGCTACTTGTGTCATTATTGGCCATGCTTACTGATTTGATTCTGTATCGATTCCCTTACTGATTCCAGATCAATTTTCTGTGTGGAAAAGAGCAGGGTTAGACAGAGTTTAAATAGTAAACATAAATATATAGGTTATGGAGAGGTGAAGCCCCATGGGACCTTTAAAAAAACAAAGATTTACAGGCCATAGAGAGAGACAGGTAATGTTTAATATCGTTTGAACTATGATATCATTACACTTATGTCAGTTAACAGAAAATTTAACAAGTCAAGAAAGTCACAGTTGAGCAAACTGTTGAAATACCAAACTGTGAAAATACGTAAACATTAAAGACCACAGTTCCAGAAGTTGTGGCGGGGACATCATTGTAACACTGTCTTTCTCTGTGATCTGTTGAGAGTCGGTGAAGATGTCTCTGCAACTTCAACATGACTAGACTTGTAGCGATTTGCACCTCTTTAAATACTTGGTCACGCCACTTTTAAAGAATGACATGAAACATACCAAGGATGACATGTAGTTGATAGCACAATTCATTCAGAATCTAAAAATTGTTTGTCTCTTGCCATTGACAGCCGTTCAGCTGCACGTGCACCAAGCACTTTTCTTTTCTGAACTGCATTTTATAAACCATAAATGCAATAAATAGTTGTCTTCACTCTCATTTGTTTAAGACACAAAGTTGCAGAATATGGTCCTGAAAATGGCTGGCAAAACAAGCAGAACAGATGAAGGGATGCACAACAGAGAGGGGACAAGTAGAGGAGAACATCAGCTTTGGAAAAGAGAGAACACAAGGAGGACCTAACTGCTGTTCCGGGAATCCATTTTTATGGTGTTTTTTGTAACCAGAAGGATAGTTCTACTTCATTGTCTCTTCAAGGTTACAATGTTGTAAATATCGATACCCAGTTAGACACAACGGCTGGACGTCATAAAACAAATCAGAGGCAACATTTGGACAAACGATGAATTAATCAGTTTTTGATTCAAAGGGTTTTAAACGCTCTGTTCTGTCATAATATGTGGTATATAAATGGTATATTTACAATATTTTGAATTGAATCCAATGATCCCTCTGTTTTCTAAGATTTTAAGGGATGAAATCAAGTCCATTTACCTGATTGGTATAGTGGTTGTCAGAAAGGAGATTTGGCATTGAGAAGTACATTAGAAAGCCCAATGGGGCGTTTCCCAGGATTATCTACTAACACACACTGGCACTCACACACTCTGTCATACTTTATGGACCGTAGATATAAAGCTGCATTGGGGATCATAAAGGAAAGGTTCACTGGATGTAATTTTGAGTAGAAGAGCAGTGTCCACAACATAACTTTTAGCTTTACTCTTGTAATATAGGTTCTCAAATTTACCTTCTCAAGTCTACCCATAAAGTCCTAGTTTTACCGTCTACACATTCAAAGTGAGCTAGTAACAATCACACTTCTTTGGTTGTAATTGGACATGGACAGTCACTTTGGACTCAAGCCTACACTGGGATAAATTCATGGATATAGTGTTTTATCCAAGGTGGCGATGTGATTGCATTTGTCAATACAAACACGCCTAATGTGGAAGGATATAGTGATCAGCAGGTCCATCAGTCTGTCATCATGTTTTTGACATATAACTGGAAATCCATTTGATATTTTTTCATCACTCTGCTTATCATTACATGTTTGACTGCTAGCTATTTTGTCTGTTATTAGTCCGTCCTGTCCGTCATCCCATTTGTCATCATCTCATTTATGGAGCAGAACTGCACAACCTTTCAATATTATTCCTGTACGCTACTCAACTCATCTGCTTTCAAATAACATCACTAACAAATAACACTAAAACTAACAGCAGCTTGACTTTCCTGTCTGTACTTGTTTTGTATGTTGATTTTTTTTTTTCTCACCACAGACTCTCTATCATCCCCTTCTCCTCCTCCTCCTCCTCCTCCACCTCCTTCCCCCAATCTTAGTACAACCACAGATCTCCCAGTCTAGGAAAAAAAGTCATCCTCTCTTCTGTGAATCACACTTCATTGTGCACCCACACTGTCTTTAGCCTCATGGCTCAACCACTTTGAATCCTTGCGTTTCATTTAAAATAAACTCTCTGGACGGTTGAGTCAGTAACATTACGCATTTATCATATTTGCTTCTTCTACAAGCTTAGAGAGCAGTCTGTGAGTCATAACACCCCTCCTCTTTGATTGCATGATGAGAATAATCACATGCAAGTGACAGCAGGAGCCTAGAAATACTCCTTTTTTTCATCATAACAACGTTGTATTTGTTAACGGCAATGCAATCCCAGCTGAGTCTTTATTTGCTATTATAGCAGCAGTTTACGGTTGGGCAACATTTGTCAATTACTGAGGAAAATATCACAGTTTTCCTGAATATTCAAGGTTTTTCCCCTAGCTCTAGCTCATTTAATGTTAGCGCTTCCCTATTTTTCCATGGGCAGGTAGTGTTCAGGTGTGTTCTGTGAGTGCTAAAGCCAGCTAAAATAATGTTTCATGTTTCTGAATTCAGCTGAATATTCTAAGTATTCAATTAGTGAAATCAGTAATGCCAATAATCCTTTAACACAACAGTGGGTGTTTTAATATGTTGTGTAAAATATGCTTAATATGTTTTAAAATAAATAAATTCCATTTTTTCACAGTTGTTTACGCAGTAGTCGATGGTACTGCAGATGACCCTCATAAACAAGCTTATGGGATCAATACATTGATCAGTTGTCAATAAACACTCTTAGAATTATGTTAATCAGTGGGTCAGCTCTGCTTTTTTTCCACTTTAAAGTAGGGCCTAAAAGGCAACAAAACAAAACACTAGCGACAAGTCGATAGTATGGAAAAGACTGCTATTCATATATCATATAGTCTACACTTGTCTAGTTCTGGACAAATTTATTTCTTTCTAATACCAAGCTTAAAATAAGTACATCTGTGTAAATGATATTAAGGAATGTATTACATCAAATATTAAAGTAGTCACCAGTTTGTAGTTGCATTTATATAGGACCAGAGCACCATTCAGCCAAGTCAATCATTTCCCTTCTGTATAAATTTATATCATGCACTTCACCTTAGAAACCTGCATTGAGGAGACTCGTGATCAATATGTGACTGTAACTGCGCCAGACTAGAGCACTAAAAATTCACATCACGTCAAACTTGAGTGAGTGGAACAATGTTATTTTTGTCCTGAGTTAAAAACGAAAGCCTACAGGAAACTGTAATTGAATTTGCTGTAGTACTGATGGCCAACTGACAAACTGGGAAAACAATGTGTGGAAATGATTTATTTCCACAATATAACATAAAAGAGATGGTATCAGATTTTTAAAAAAGACAAGACTACTGTAGCTTCTGCAGAAATTGAGCAGAAAGCATCTGGTGCATTATAAACCAGGCTCACATGTTCAACCATTTGGTACTGAACTGTATTAGAGTGATATGATGATTAAAAAGGATAAAAAAAGAGGGAGACGTCATGAGGCCGGTAGGATGATGAATATTGTGGATCCACTGAACTGTGTAGGTGTTGTACATTCATTTTTTTCTGTGGCTGAAACACTTGTAAACCAGACAAGGTTTGAGGCTTGGATTGAGGCAGAATATTTATTTATTTGTTTGTTTGTTTATTTATTTATTAATGGTTCCGAATTTGGAGCCAGCACCAACAAATTCAGTCTCGCACCTTCTTATAACCATCATTTTTTCTAATTATTTCAGTTATGGCAGAAGAAACTTGTGTGTTTGAGCTCAAATAAGATATACATTTGTTCAGCAAAATGCACAAATCTGGTCTTTTCTAACTTTTTAAATAATCTTAACACTCTGTAATTTCCCTAAGAAAACTTGCATGAGAATAGGATCATTACCTTGAGGAATGAGTGTCCCCAGGGCCATTTACTGAGCAGACAGAGGTGCTTTTGCTTTTTTCACATCACTCTGCAGCTATGTCACTGTGCCATGTCACTATGACAATGAAATACAGCTCCCATAAAAAGGAAAAGGAGATATTTTTTACTCCATGCTGTTTTGTCGTCCCTGGGGAGCTGGGCGGCTCTAGATGGCATTTCTGGGTACTGTCAGATTAATGTGGGCGAAGCCAGAAGAAGGGAGGATTTCGACTTTTTGTTCTTTTCCTCAGTGGCAGCTGTGGTGATCTGTTTTGATAGCAGGACATGACTGAAATAGCTGGGGACTCATCTCCTGGGAAAAGCCGGAGGCCTAACCGGGGTTTCGACAACTGCATAGGCAACATACATACATACATAGACATATTTTCCTGGAGATTTTTCCCAGAGCTTGTTTAGTTTTACTTGAAAGTAATGTTTTCACTAAGTTAAAGTCTCATTTGTTTTTGTTGCCGGTTTAATATTTATACTTAAACTTTCGTAGCATATAACATTAGTTGAAACTTTCAAAGCATAAACGGGCAAGTGACAAGCATTGTTTTGTAGTTTCATTCCAAAGATGCTGTCTTCTACATAGAACTTCTGTGCTTGTGTTATTTAATTTGGTTATGTTCTCCAACCTTGGAACACCTACCTCCTATTCTTCTATGTGGATGTACATCTATGTGGAAGCCTGACCTTCCATTTGCTGCTTGGCCAGATTTTCTTTCATTCTAAGAACTAGAATTGATGTCTAAACATTTATGTAACTTTTCTTTGTGGGGAAATTCAGCTGTAGGTTCATAATAACGCATGAATTAATAAATAGCTTCGTCAACACTGTAGATGTAGCAGATAAGCAATTAATCACGGCTTAATTTGCAGCACCAGAGACAAATGATGTTCATTTCAGTTGGCCAGTCACGTCTAATTATTCTGTTCTTTGTGTCGGCACGTTTGTGTGTGTGTGTGTGTGTGTGTGTGTGTGTGTGTGTGTGTGTGTGTGTGTGTGTGTGTGTGTGTGTGTGTG
>JAPQRQ010000019.1:5401557-5439050 GCA_037367365.1 Apogon talboti | reverse complement strand
TTGGCCAGTCACGTCTAATTATTCTGTTCTTTGTGTCGGCACGTTTGTGTGTGTTTTGTGTGTGTGTGTGTGTGTGTGTGTGTGTGTGTGTGTGTGTGTGTGCGCGCGCGTTTCTGTGACTGCACATGGCATCAACCATCATCCAGCTCATTTTGTGTAAATTTTACCGATACAATATCAGATATATTTGCAGTCAGCAATAAGCTAGTCACGGCCAATCGAGCTTCAAAAAGAACTCTTAATTCCAGTTAACTGATCTGTGCAGCTCTGTTTTTTTTACACCGGTTGAAAGTGGCAGACGCAGAGTTTCATTTCTGCATCTTCCAGTTTGATTCATGGCTATGTTGTCAACAGATAGACAGACTGGTGTGTAAAAATACATCTTCTCTCTGTGCCTCTGTACTGCGTATTGACAGTAAAAGCCATCTTGTTGGCTCGGTAGTAGGGTCATTTGCAACACAGTCCTTGGTGGATGCTATTTGCGGCCTGGGGATGCTAGCCATAAGTGCAGGTTGTTTACTGGGAGAAGAGTGAGGGGGTGAAGAGACAACACAGAACAATGGAGGAGGAAGAAGAGGTGGACAAGTGTTGTGAAGAATCCAATGCCAAATATGGATTAATAAATTAATTTATCCATTAAATAAATAAAAATGCATGTTTATGATATTAACTCGAAGCACAAGTGTGGAATATTTACTGTTCAGGACATTCATTTGTGGTTTTCTGCCTTTACTCTGTTTGCTTTCATTATCACTGTGTTTATTTGGTAATGTTATAAATGAATAAATGAATTGCCTTGTGTATGAAGCAGTGTTTATAGATGCATCACCACTGTCCTGCCATTCTTAAGCATCTTTTGTTCATCTGTGCACCAACTGTCGTCGTGCTGCATTATGATTTCTGGCCCTGACCCAGTTTTCGTGGAGGTGGCTGACGTCACTCGATGAAACATGTCTTTTTTTTCAAAGGGTGCATCCGTGCAAAAAAAAAAACCAGATATGTACCCAGTTCCTATTGTGCGTGTGTATGTTTGTGTATGAGCTGAGTACACGGTTGCTGTGAGTGTTACAGCTGATAGCTCACAGTGCAGCCACCTGGACAGTACAGTCAAGTTCTAATTTTAGCATCCACAAGGCACAAACGCAAACTGACACCGCCTCTTTGTCTTTTCTCTGCCACACGGACATGGGCTCTGTCTCTGAAGCGCACACACACACACACACACACACACATGCATGGCTGCAGGTGATGGCTGTCAGCGGTCAGTTCTGGATGTTTTCTTGCCCATTCCAATGCCATGGCCTATTGGCTTTCTGTTTGTGCTGCCAATAGATGAATGAGGGGACATTTTTACAGACAGCTCCTCTGCTCTATGCTGTATTTTGTCAGGTTTCCAGCTCGGTGTTTAGTAAGAGGAAGTAAGGTTGCAGAAGTGGTGGCAAAAAATGCTCTTTCCTGGTAGTTAGCTGCCAAATGTGGGAGATTCTGAATTAGTGTTATCAGAATATGGACACCAAATTATTCAGTTCCAGTGTGTCTGCATAGATTATGGGCCTCTAATAAATTAGATCTGAATATACATGATACTTCATACTGTATTTAAAGATTGAGTCTCATTGTGCATCATTGCTAAACAGGAACATATGGGTTTTGTAAGCGCTTCCTGAGTAAATAATCACATCTATCTCCAGTGTCCTGTGCTCTGTGTATTAACAACCCAGCTCAGTGGTAAGATGAAACACAAGGACTGAGGTGCAGGATGCATTTCTATTTAGGTGAATTTGGCTGCACATTAGGATGTCTGTCCTCATCATATTAGAGCGTTTTTCTGCCTCAGCATCGTTGCAGCATCACAAGGTCACTGTTGGTTTATCTGCCTATCTTCAACAGCCTGTCTTTCCTCACCTCCTTCTCTTGGATGAATGAGTCATTCCAACAAAACAAAGAGTCTTTCAAACCCCTTATTTGCAATATGCCTGTCTTATGCCTGGCGTATCTGTCAGTCCTGTTTGCCCGTCTCACCTCTGGTTCCTTATCCCTTATCTACTTACTGTTTCTTGAAGCCTGTCTGCTTGGAGGTTTTTTTGGGGTTTTTTTTTCCTGTTCTTGTCCTGCACCCCTCATTAGCTGTTTTTTGCTAACCTGCCTGCCAGCCACTAGATCCACATGATTTTCCCATGCTTAGTCAACAGCTTGACTCAAAACCAACAACAATCTGACGCACGGAGTTAAGACTTTTAGTTATAAGTTGTATCCTACGCTTTACCAGAGCGTGATCACATACATAGACTTTTAAATATGATATTATATGTTTATACATGAAAAGAGAATAATATATTCTTAAATGAAAGAAAAAATTTGATTCTGAAAAGCTACCTTACAAATTGGAGGGAGGTAATTTAACTTAATAAAAACGTTCGCATTGAAAAGACAAGATTGTCAACATTTTTTTCCTACCAAGAGAATCCAGCAGTACGTCTTAATCTCAGTTGTGTTTTATCACTCCGTCTACTTACTATGCACAGTGGCACAGGTCCTCCATTCAGGGCTGGAGTGGCCCAGTCTGGCCTGCTCTGCTGTGGCTGGCAGCAAAAGCTGTGTGTTTTGTTAGCTGGTGGATGAAGCCTCTTCTCTTTCCCCTTTAGAACAGCATGTTGAACAGCCTCTGCTCCCCCAGCTCAGAGGATCACTGTGTTTGGGTGGGCATGCAGGAGCATACGTGCAGGTTTACATGCTGTACATTTCTTTTCACAAACGATGGCTAAAGAGGCTCAAGCACCGGAAACAGGCATACATTATGTACATGCACAGGAAGTCCCGAAATAGTGCAGTGCACAGCCTTAAACACTTCAGTCTAAGACTACACTTTGGCTTTGTTTAATACACATCCGTGGCTCTTCAAAGCATAGTCCTCTAATAGAAAAAGACATAGAGTTCTTGGAAAGATGCTGAAGGAAATTTAACTTGATAAGAGCTGAGATATGAAAATAGTTTACCATCAGAGTCATTTCTACCATTTTAATGATGAAAGCCATGCTGAGCTAAATTTTGTTTGGCTGTCGATTTTATCTAGGAAAAAAAGAAAAACTGTTTTGACCCAGACATTGTACTTGTCTGAAAACACAACAAAACCCCAAACTTTGTGAGAGGCTCATGATGTGCAGTACCAGCATGTTTTTACTCCCAGGCTGTGATGATGGCAAGAGCTTGGAGGAAACACATGTATTCAATTTAATAATGGGAAACTATAATTGTAGTCTTTCCAAGGAGGTTGTTTTTATTGAAGCAAAGTTAGTGTTAACCCCCTCCCTTAGATTGAAGGGTGGACCTCACAGTGCTGTAATCATAACACACTCTCAGCAGCTCTGAGTGGTTATTTTCCTGTTGTGAGTTCGTATTCACTTCTTGAGTCCCATATAAGGTTAAGTTCCCACTTCTCCAAATTCACTTTTAGCCTCAATTCAAAAGATTTTTCAGACATTAAAAAAGCCACTGAGGAATAGACCAAGCAAAAGTCTAATATAGTATAAAAATATAACACAAACATCTCTGAGTCACACCCTAAATAGTAATGTCAGTGTTTTTTTATAGGTATTTTCCAGAGCGGACTTTGAATGACACTGGACATTGCACTGTGGCTTTCACATCCTCTTGTAGTTATTTAGGTTTGGCATTGTCCTGCTCTGGTTGGCTTCATGCCCTTTGGTTTTTCTTACAATTACATTACCGCGTCTTGAGACAAAACCACTAATTACGTTAGCACTTGTGCTAGCATCCCTCTGAGCGGAAGCCATTAAGTCATTTAACAGCATGTACGATCCACTCTGTTATTTCTCTCTCTGTTAATGAACCGCTTCCTTATACGTTTACATGGTCTTTCGGTTCTGTGTCACCAAAATTGATTCGGTGGCTGCTGGTACTGCTTACACTACTACTTAGAAATGGTTTGTGAATACACTTTAAGTGTGATTAATATGTAGTTTATACTGGTCTTGCGCCGAGATGTACTCTCGGAATGATCTGAGGAATGGAGCTACATTTATCATTTTTGTAGTGTCATTTTCCTGACTGTAAATTCAATAAATTTCCTGTGTTTTCTAAATCTGAAAAACGTGTAATAATACCTTAGATTGCTGATAATAGATGGAAGATTTTTGGTTTACTTTATGCTGCTATCTGCCTTAAACATAAGTTTTCCACCAAAAACCTACATTTAACATTAAATTTTGCACTCATCCAAACACTGAATAATAATCACAAAGAAAATCAGAAGAAACTTATGACATGACATGGTAAACAGGAAGAAGTGAAGGTAAATAATGTGCAGACTTGTCTCTTGAACAGCTGACTCTGCTGTCTTTCTTTAGCCTGAACACAGCTGCCATGTGTACACCAACACAACCAAACACTCACACATACACAAAATCCTCTTTCATTAGCACAGTTGTAAACCTGTCAGCTCTAACTTCGGGCCAAAACTTGATTTACAGTAAAGAGGAAACTGGGAAGACACGAAGAGACGCCATGAGGGAGGAAAGAAATGCAAAAAAGTGTTTCTTGAAGATATTAGCATTAGCTTCACCAACTTTAACGACACTGATAAAATTTGTTACTCACTGATAACTGTAGTTAGTTAAGTCACTGATAACTGTACACTATGTAAAAGAAAAAAATCCAGACAGAATCTCAGATTTATGTTCTTCAATAATACTTAAAAAAAACTAATGTCTTATACTTAAAGATGATATAATTAATAAAGACATTAATAGAAAGGCCAGGCCAGTTCACAGTGTCATGGAGGACACAGGTACACTGATACTAACATATTTTGGCAACAAAGTAAGAGATAGTGAACACTTGGGTGTGATACTTGTAACTTAGATGTTCCGTCACTGCTTAAAGAACTGAAACGGCTTTAGACTCAACAGAGTCAGAAATAAACAGAACCAGTGTTTTACTAAATCTAAGTTAGACGCCAAACCAGCAGACTTTCAGCTGTTTCATAAAGAGGAAATATACAACAGAGCATTCGTCTCCTTCTCTAAATGCTGTCTATGAAAATCCATCAGTGTCTGTTTCCTATGTACATTTCTCTGCACTGTGTGAGCAGTGTTTGTGTGTCTAAGAACAGGCATCCATTTGTGTGTGTGTGTGTGTGTGTGTGTGTGTGTGTGTGCGCGCGCAGGTGTTTTTCTTGTGTTCCAGGACATTTATTTGAGCTCTGACAGTCACTGTTCATTAGATGCAAGGCCAAATGCATTTGCTGGATCAGTGAACAGGTGCCATTTTTCTTGGTCAGTTTAGTAAATGACCATCTTATGCAAAGACCTAAGAAAAAAAAAATAATGTAGAGGTACACATGGAGCCAGACATGACATAGTTTTTAATGCATCTGCTATGATGATGATGACATTTGTCTTTAATTCATGAGCGGAGTCAGCGGTGTTGAATTTGAGTAGCAGGTACTGATCAAGAGCAGGATCGTGATACCTTGTGTCTGTTTCATGTGTGTTTTCGTGCGTGTGTGTGTGTTAGAAGGAAGTAGCATCAGGTTCCTACTCTCAGGCTTGGTGTGAGCCTGCATGAGGTATGAGGAAGAGAGAGGTTGGTCATGAGATGATGTGGTGAGTTCACAGACAGACGAAGAGAAAGAATGAGAGTCAAAGAATTACCAGAAAAGCAATGGAGGGGGACAACTGGGCTTTCATAGTGGGTAAGAATATGTTCTGCATGATTGTACTTTTGAGTTGTTAAAATGATTGATCTAGCTGTAATAAACTTCAGATTATTGAGTTTCTTTCAGGGCACAGGGACAGGATATGACTGAATGGTTTTTGTTTGCTTGGTAGGCGAAAACGCACTATGCTCAGCAACTGTATAAAAAGGAATCAAACAGGGAAATTAACAATCTGATCAGAAAATAAGTCAAATGTAGTTACACATGCAGAACTGTGCTGTATCAGTTGATCTGAAACTTGACCTTAAGATGTTCAAAGTGTTGGATTATTTTAACAAGAGACAATGTAAGGATAATTAATCATGTATAATAGTTGGTGTTATAGGTGTAACAGCACAGTGAAGTCCTGATATAGTACAAGTTTATCACAAGGGGTAAAAAGAAAAAAAGAAAAACGAAAACATCCAAATGCCTTAGGGTAGATTCTTATCATTTAATTTCAACCAGACAGTAGTGCAGGGCAGTTTGTTCTACATTGTGTTTCATAGTCCCTTGAGGTAGATGGTGCAGCCTGTAAACCAAAAAAATGTAAACAAATATTCTCACAAACATTGTCTTTATGTAGGGCTGAACCAAAAGACAGTAGGTCACAATCATCTCTAAGACTGAAAAGCATCTCTTATACTATAAAAGTACAAAAAAAAAAAAAAACTTTTCTGTTGCTGTCATTCGTCATTGAAACTCAAGTTTTCTTGCTCAGGTGATTTGAAAGAAACGGGTCGTCTTCTAGCTCCTGTGCTTGTTTTTTCCATTCGTCATAATGGCACCGACCCAGTTAAACATCAGTCAGTTAAGCTCATCGTGACATGTTGCTAAGTTGCTAACGGCTAACAGTTTAACCCGTCTACATAGAACTTCTGTGCTTGTGAAATGTAGTTCTGTTATGTTCATCAACCTTGAACACCTACCTCCTATTCTTCTGTCTATGGGGATGTACATTTACACTGCGAGTTCGTACTCAACATAAGCTCACTGGAAGTTTCTGTAAACCCGATACTTGATTCACACATTGCTTGATTTGTATTGGTTAGTATTCTGTAATTTTCTTTTGTTAACAAGAAACTTCATCATAGCAGTTGGATTAATACTAGTTGGTTAATACTTCGCTCATAGTCTTTGTCACATGTAGATATTCATAAGATGAGTAGCCTTAACTGAATTTCTCACCCACATATTTAATGAGCATAATATGTGTGACCATTCTATATCCACACAGTAGATTTAGCCATGCTCCATGGCGGTCTTTGGTTATTTTTATTTAATGCTTCCTGCATTGATTTTTAACAGTGCTAATCGGTCTTCCAATCAGAAAGGTGTCTTGGCGATTAGAAGGCCATCAGCCTTGACCATGAGCATGGTTTTAGTCGAGCAGGAGAGTTTTTGCCCAACATCACTGCAACTGGATTTTCAATAATGCATAAAAACACTGCCTTTCATCTCCAGGATTGATAGATGCCAGACAGTTGATCCCATATACCCTTTAAAACGCCCACAAACAACACCTTTTACTTTTGTCTTTGGTGTCTCTCAAGCAATAACCTTTTTCTTTTTCTTTTTCTTTTTCCCCTCAGGATTGAAAAAACGTACCAGGAAGGCCTTTGGGATACGGAAGAAAGAAAAGGACAATGACTCGACGTAAGTCCTGTTTCTCCCTTATGGTGTGTGATTTAACCACATAGGGTATTAGTCGTCCTACTGCCAAAGGTTTTACCACAATGCTGCGCAGTGATATGGAGAGCTGGCTGAATGACTAGAAAAGGTATTAGTCATTTTAAGAGGAAAAACCGGTATGCCAACAGGCTGTACATACGCAGTACAACAGAATAAAAGGATTAGAGAAAGAACAATTACAGCTTTAGTATTAAAAGATTCCATTAAACTGAGGTCCGACAGTGTTCTGCAGCACTGCATGAACTCTTCTTTAAGAATTTAACAGCCAGTTACAATGCATTTATTAAACTGCCTTGTAATAATGAATTTTTAAAATAATATGGATACTTGAATTGCAGTGTGAATGCAAGTGAAGTTTATGTCTGTCATTTGTGGGAAGTGAAATTATGCAAATGTAACAGGGTGAAAAATAACTGTTTCCAAAATAGATTGGGTCAGCGTGCTCTTTGGAAGCATTTAAGTTTTCTATGTTTATTAAACCAACTTGTAACTGACTGAGACGCCGTAGGCTGTTCTGCTGCTTGTACTGCGATGTCTGTGAGTGATTTACGAGTGAATAAGTATGCACGTACGGCAGCATGAAAAGGTTTTCATTGAATACCCCTTTTAAATATTTCTCCTCGACTAATTAGCAGAGCACTTGATTTCAAAATGAAGAGCTCACATGTTAAGTAACTTTTATCTTTTCCTCTCTTCTCTCTTCTTTAATTTCTCACAGGGGGTCCCCAGACAGAGACGGGGGAGTAAGTAACAGAAAATATTTGACGTATTTCCTCCAATTAATTAATTTGTGAATTAGTCTTCAGTCTGTTTCATTAGTGGAGGAAATCAGGCATGGTGGTCGTGAGTTATATATATATTTTTTCTGTGTTCTTCTTACTCGCCAGGAGCCCCAAGAGGTTGAATCGGTACTAAACTCAGTTCTAGTCCTTCTTTAGAGTAGATTAATCTCTAGAATAGTGTAGTTTGTAGCACCTAGACTGGTTATAGTCATCGTAGTAGTTCCTTTAACTCTTCAGTGAACCACCAGTGTTGCTGTTTCAGATTCTTATTTCAGTAGTAGAATTGCTGAGGAGCCTTGGGAAGGAAAAACAAAAAGGACTACAGGACATTTAGCTTTTTCCACTGGGCTTCCTATAGCGAGCTAAACCTTCTAAATATTACACATCCCTATTTGAGTTTTTAGTAGAAGTTATCATCATCATTAGCAGCTGATTATGAGTAATACAGAGCTTCATTTTTGTTTGCGTCAGACTTAATGGTCCAAATAAAGTGCTCAATTTGCCCACCATGAGGCCCCTGAGGAACGTCTCAAATGGCATGCATAGTAAACAGTCAATACGCAATTGATCTGCTCATTTATGGAACAGAATTAACCAACAGTTTATTATTTAGCTCTCGTCTAGTTCAGTGAGCAGGGTTTTCCCTACCACTGTAAGGCTTAGGTGAGCACCCAAGAAATTGTAGGAAGCACCTAAGCCAAATTATTTTAAAATCAGTATGGATGAATGACTTTTCTCTGGTCTTATGGTTGTAGTTGTAACTGTAGTTTCTAGTGGACTACTTGTGGGTTATTTTTTTTAGCTTTTGTGCAAATTTTAGTACACAGACATATGATAATAATGATGATAATAATGATAATAATAATAATAATAATAATAATAATAATAATAATAATAATAATAATTATTATTATTATTATTATTATTATTATTATTATTATTATTATTATTGTCCAAAGAAAGTTACATTCCACACCCACTGACTACTGAAGACCTCTGATAATCTAGGGAACACCCTGATTAGCTATGTAGTGGTTACACATTAGGTGGTGCAAATCTGTAGAAACATCAACATTACTAAACAGAGTAACCACATTTGTGAGATTTGTTCACAGTGTAAACAATATTATGACAATAATGTGACAAAAGTATATGTGTTAGAGTGTGTCATGTTTTTATTTTACTGTCATTCTCTTCTTAGTCTCAGAAAAAGACCAATGGGGCCCCTAATGGCTTCTACGGAGATATTGACTGGGACAGATATGTAAGTCTAACTATTTTTATTTTCATACTGCTTTGATGTGGTATCTCACTTCAGTAAACACTGGTTCTCCGGGTCTTTTTTTATCCGACCTCAGTGCTGCTGCTCTGCTTTCATCCACACGAAAAAAGCATCCATAGTATTGATCCGTATCATTCTAAAATCAATATGGTGTGGACCAAGCATGTTCAGTGACACAGAGGCTCTCGTAGATCATGTGCGTGGTCTTATCTGTGATAATTCGTGCCGCTGAATTGCTTACATTTTAAATCCAGATTATTACTTAGTCAATAAGCATTTGGTCTGTTTTTATTAAGGAGGAACCTTGGCATTTATTTAAGATCATCAGTATTATTTATTTTTTCAGCATGTGAGCCGACCTTGAACAGAAGTAATTGTTATGTAATATAAAATTATATAAAATAATAACCGTATCTTTATGTTGGCATATCAGTTTACATAAAATAATTCTTGATAGCAACCATAGTTATTTTTTATTAGTAATATGTTACTGATAAACCATTGACACTTTGTGTTTCAGAACTCTCCGGAGGTGGATGACGAGGGCTACAGTATAAGACCTGAGGATGAGACAGAAGAGGCAGATATCCTAACAATGCTAATTTTGTCATTTTTGCCTTACTTTTTCCTGCCAATTTACTTTGGCTGGCAGAAATGGCTTGTTTTATTGTTTGCGCTGGATTTGTTCAATTTGTTCAGCTGATTGGAAACAAATTGCCGTTGTACTTCTCACTAAACAGATGAGCTTTGTATTAAAAATATCCTGGTTCACAGAAAACAAAACTTAAATCTTGATAACCATAGTTTTTTCACCTGGGTAATAAACATATCCAATTAACATGGACAACACGAAAGTGAATAGGTTACGGGCCTTGACCATGTACCTGGAAAAACCAACATACCTTCCAAAACATATTCTGGCATTTGGTGTTATAATGATAACAGATTCAAACAAAATCCCCCCTTAGGTTTTCAGATGGGTTGAGATTTGGTCACTGTTAAGGCCATAGAATCTAATCTACATTGTTTGCATACTCCTCAAAGCATTTCGAGACCTCTTTTTCCCAGTAGCTGGGGCATTTTCATTCAGAAGCAGACCACCCCCATCTGTACATTTTCACTCTGTTGACTTTTGCCAAAAACTAGAACTACATTTTCTTTAACGTTTGTGCTACTGCCTGGATCCAAGAAGACCCACTTCTTCTCCTCTGATGAGTCAGAAGAGGAGGAGGACCACAGGAAAAAATTTAAAATCAAGATTAAGCCTCTGCCGGCCGATTGCGTGGTGTCTGAACCCTCGGTGGACGAGCTGAAAGCCTCCATAGGCAACATAGCTCTGTCTCCGTCTCCTATGGTTAGTAGCTCTGGCCTCATCCTTCTGTCAGTGCATCTCACCTTCCCCTCACTTAAACTGCTTTTTAACTTGTGAAACTATAACATTTATGTGCATTGGTGTGTCTTGTGCATGTGTGTTGTGGCTGACTTTGCGATATTTCTCAATGAAATAGAACCAGTTTGCTTTGAAAGCCTGCAGTAATAATAATAATATACAATGCCTCTGTTTTGAATCTTATACTGAAAATTGCAATCCATGTCCCTGTAATGAGTATGGTCAGCTGATTATATGATATTCAATACCATATCATTAATCTGAGATGCTTGTGATGCTTGGTCAGTGCTGTCAGTGGCCTCCGTGTTCCGCTGTTTAGTTCAGTGTCGTTAACACAAGGCAGATGTCCCACCACAATGCAAACCATCTGACGACACGCGCTGCCAAATAGCAGGGTGTGAAGCTCCGGTTTGAAGTGATGCAGCACTATCGATAAATCCAAATTCAAGCACACTTCCCCATTAGACAGCCTATGATTAGCAGCGGTGGTACAAAGCTTTGGAGACTTTGGCTTCCCCTGCGTTTTTAGCTCTCCCACCCCTAATTCCTTTAGTCTCCAGTGAGGTACGTTAGCTTGGGTGTCCACCGTAAATAATTCAGGTAGGAAAGTGGGCACAATAACCCTGTGTCCCTCTGCTGTACTGTGAGATTGCTTGTGGTCATTTGAGCTTTCGGTCTTAATAATTCAGTCCAGCTGCAGTGTGTTCACCCACTGACTCTGTTAACCTGATCAGGTGTGAAGGTCTTTTCATGCTGCAAATGATGGGCATGTGTGCAGGAGACACATGCACAGGGACGTTGGAAGATGACGTCTTTTTGAGTCCTTTTGGTTATGGACTAATAAAATGTCATGAAGTCGTCCCTATTTCCCCAGTGTATGTTGGTTGCCCAGTCAAATTAATTAGTGCACTACAAAGTATTAAATACTATAGAGTGTATACTATATGTTGTCCTTTCAACAGTGGCATCTAAGCCATTGAAATGCGAATTAATTAATGTCCTTATTTACCATTATGCTTTTCAAAGTCAGTGAATTACTTTACTAGTTACTTCATATTAAATGTAATTAATTACCAAGAAAAGTAACCATTACATTACTTTTAAATGCCCATATTAATGATCTTATTTATGCCAATTTTGCTATATTATTTTAGAGTCACTGCATCACAGTATGGGGCAGGACAACTATTAAATTTCACCTAACCCCACAGTGGTGGAAAAAAGTTTTTGCACACCCTTAAAATTTTACATAATCTCCAATATTATCATGAAATATTTGCAGAAAAATGTTTTTTGTGTTTCAAAAGATGTGGCTGCATCAGACAAACAGATGCAAATGATTTAATTTTTTTTTTTGGGGGGGGGTTATTGTTAATAAGAAAAAACTAACAAAACTAAATTCTTGACAGTTTCAACATGTCATGTCCTGGATGTTTTTCTGCTGAGACGTCCAGTTTTGACCTCGACAGAACAGAGTACGTGCAGAAGGGAGCATGCGGGTTTGGAGAATGGAACAATACTTGGCAGAGTTCAGTGACTTCAGAGTAATTCTTAATGCAATATATGACAAACGCATGGGGTGACCAAAAACTTTTTTCCACCACTGTACAATGAACGGCAAATAGTGGTAGAGGTGGCAGGAAAGCCTCTGCCTACATGGTAGCTCAACTGTTCAAAACCAGTTGTAGGTCTTAAACTACATACCTGTTTACATGCAGACATACTATTTAGCATAAATCCTGCCCTGGATGGAGTGACTCCTGCTTGGTTAATGAAGCTGCACTGGTCTTTGGTGATGAGCGTGGTTACAACTGTGTTGTTTTACTGCATCTGTACTTCCAAAATCAGAAACCTCACAATGCCTGAACTGTCAGCCATTGTGCTGCTCAGTATAATACTGATTGATTTTTGATTAATGTATGCCACTCTAAGGTCAGTTGATGTTGGATTATTAGCAGGGCATTGAGGAAATAAGCTCGTTTGTCTACCTTCCTCTGCAGTTTGCATTAGCTGTAAGATTTTCACTGAAGATCAAAGTAACGAGTCATGAGCCCATTTAGTTTTTACAAATGGAAAAGCAGTATTAATAAGGAAAAGTAATGATTCACACTACCAGTTACTGCCAGAAGTAGTGGACGTATTAGTAACCTTGTAGTGCTTTACTTCCTGTCAGAGAAGTTACTGAAGTCCAAAGCATTTTCAAACTAGAGACATGAAAAACCAAAACCCCTAACAATTGAGAAACTGACCTTGGCAATAAATTATATTTTTCTAAATTTGCTTTATATATGATCAAGAAGTATGGATGTTTATTGTCTTTGAACAGGCCTCAGTGGTCTCCCAGGGAAAAGAAAGAGGTCAAGTTACCTGTGTGCAAAACAAAATCATGACGGTGGAATTACTTGGCCCGTAGCTGTGATGAAACTGCTACTCTTACCTCTACCAGGTCAAATTAGCATCTTGTTTCCCTGGATCGAGGACAGCAGCTCCGGCGTTCCCTCACACATAAATTACACTATTCACAAAGTCACTCCCAGTCGAATGCTAAGCAACCTTGGCTGTGGACCGACGACAAAATGGTCCGAAGAAAGGAGAAAGAGGGGCCAAATGTTAGCAGACCTCCAAAAGCAAACAGTCTGTTTTTGTAGTTCTTCTTCATGAACTGATCCAGTAAAAGTTCATCCCCAGACTAAAACATGTAGGACTTACTCATTTTCAGAAACATCACTGCACTTTTCTTCAATCACTGGGCTTTATGTTATTATATTCTTGCTGCTCACATGGTTTTTTTTTTTTCTCTGCCTGTAAATATGACAGTGCCTTTTTGCAAATCTTGACAAACTCATATCCCGGCTATGAAAGACCTGAACTACACACAAGAATTATAAATACCTAAGATTTTGAGGTATGTCAGTGGCAGACTGTGTGGCTGTAGTTGGCATATTTTTCATGAATTATTCATGTGTACACAAGCATTTGAGAGGGACAGCTTATTTCACATAAAACCTCGGCCAGAATACACCTCCTGCTAGGAGGAGTAGTGATGTGTGGGTGGAGGGCTGAGCTATAGTACTATACCAGCTTTATCTGTCTATTGATGACTGCTGGGGACACATTTTACTGCCTACCTTGAACACTAATGCTTTGCTGTGCTTTAACAATATTAATGCTACTACCCTCCTCTAATTGTTCCACCCTCTCTCCTTTTTCCTCTCTTGTCTTTAAATCCTTTGCTGCTCTAATGACGCTAACTTGTAGAGGAGTCCGGTAAGCCTTTGCTTTGCATGCTGTTGTGTTTTTA
Source organism: Apogon talboti (assembly GCA_037367365.1). NCBI lineage: Eukaryota > Metazoa > Chordata > Actinopteri > Kurtiformes > Apogonidae > Apogon > Apogon talboti. The sequence continues at coordinate 5,424,887 of JAPQRQ010000019.1, read as the reverse complement.
TATGTCTAATATAGTCTAATCCTTCCTTATACTGTCACTAATATATATGCATTGTCCCCAAAGACACGCTTCATAACATGCACTAATAACTGCAGACTTTGTATTGGCTCAATATGTAAGGACAAAGGTCTAGTATCATGTTATTACGTTTCTGGTGAATGGGTTTAGTTGTCTCACTACAGAACAGGCACATATGACGGACTGCTTTAAATAGCACATGCTGATTTGTTGCCCACGCACTTAGAGTAAAAAAAGTACTGCGTTTGAGGTTGTTTCCGCTGACTAAGTACTGCTAAATCTGATTTTAATTGGTTTTGGAGTTTTGACCTTACAAGGCTATAAGCAGAATAGAAGGTGAGGAAAAGGTCAGTGAGGGTGTTCAGATGTAAAAAAAAAAAATGGTAGTATTAAAAAACATTACTTGTGCATTCCATATTATTTTTTTGTTGTCTTTTTTTCGGATTACCAGTGACTTCATTTGGAAGATCTTTTCTAATAAATTTCATCATGTATTATAATATGAGTCGTGTTAACAGTCTCACTGCAGTCAGTGAGCCCCTTCAGATATTAATATCAAAATTCACTAAATGTTTCACCAAAAAAAAATCAATAATGGCAGATTCAGTTTCACAGCTGGGAAAAAAAACTGTTCTTTGGACCCATTCACTTATCCATTCTTCATATCCCAAAATTGTTACATACCTTATCCAATTTAAATATAGAGGAAAATCTCAGTGTGCATGTAAAGGACTTTTTCATGTAGAGGCTAATGCTAGTTGCTAGTAGAGGCTAAAAGGTCACCGTGGCGGTTTAAATACTTCCTGTTTACAGATGGAGACAGTGACACTGCATCCTGCTAAACTGTATCCAATGAAAGAAATTCTTTCCACCAGCGTGTCCCACCCCGCGTTGCATCACTTTAATCAGTCATGGCTCACTGCACAACTGGAACGAGCATAAGAGCGAGGGGTGGAGGGAGAGATGGTTGATGCGAGGTGGACGTGACGCAGGCAGATGGCGAGATTTCAGCGAAAATTACGAGACCAGTGGGCAGATGGGACACTACAAGGCAGAATATGAAAGAAGACCCAGAGGGATTAGATGGCTGACAGTCCACATTTTAACACAGAAAGTTGAAATAATTTGATGTTGATGGAAACAGCGGAACATGACGATGAGGAGAAGAAGGATGGGAGAGTGACTGATGCAGCTCCACAGGACGTTTTGGAAGCTGTCCAGTCACAGCGGATTCACAGGCAATATTGTAGTCAAATATCTCATCCATCTTCTGTTGATATATCCTGATCAGAAGATTGAAATAAACAGGACACACAGATCAGTGAGAATAAGTCAGTATCTGTTTTCCAATGGGTTCGCTCACACAAAAGTTGAAAAGACATTTGTGTTCAAACTTAAAATTATGTAAAAGGCCAACAGGGGTCGTGGAGGACATTTCTATATCTATCAACCACACAAACTATATTTGTATGGCCCGTTTATACAGATTGTACAGTTCAAAGTGCACTCATGATCGATGAGTCAATATTTAGGCAGCAAGTGTAAAGAGTAATAGAGTTTAAAAAAAAGACATGGAATAGATTTAATGTTAGTCAGGAAAAGAAAATGCAACTTTCAACATAAAAAATAAAATAATCTCTATACATAAATAAACTGCACACTATACTTAAGGGAACACCATCTATAAAGTCGTTTTATAACCGTTGTCCCCAAATCACATCCTCTTTGAGTATGATGTTGTCTTTACTGATTTGTCACTCTCTGACCAGGTGTCTCTTCTCTCTTCCTTTTTGCTGGTCACAGAGACGTAGCCCGGTAAGTGTCCTTTTCTTCTGCCTCCCTGGAGTCGGTCTAAATTTGTCCCATGCTTCTCGTACCCTTTTTGCTTTCCCACATTGTCCTTTGAGTTGCTCGAGTAAGACACTAAACATACGTTGGGGTTCAGCGGCCGAAAAATGAGGTCAAAGCCGCCGCAAATTTGTCCTGATGTTGACTTTTAAATATATACAAGAATAAATATTTGCATAAATGAATACACGCTTCCAGGTTCTCAAGACGGGTAATGTGTTTGTGTGGTTTTTTGATGTTGAGCAGCTTCATTCTCAGTCTCTGCAGTGGTGGAAAATTTGCACTTTTGACAGCTGGACCCTTTGATGTCTTACTTCAGTCACTCCCCTCCGTGTCTTCTCATCTGCGTCTGTCTTTTCCCCTCCCTGTCTCTGTCCTTATCTGCCTTCTGCCGTTCCCGGCCACTTCTGTCCTGCTCATTGTGAACTCATGCATATGCTCACAGGGTGTATATATACGATCACAGCTGGAGAGGCAACATCATTATAACACTGCCTCTCCAAAGGAACTTATGCTCCAGTCAAATCAAGTCTCCCCTCTTCTCTATAGCTAAAGGTTACTTTTCCAGATTTCAAGCATGAACTCGAAGCCTTTCGGATATTTCTTGCTTTTCTTTTAACCATTGCTCACAGCACAATTCTCTAAATTTCCTTATTCTGTATATTAAATTGTGCAGTTATTCAGCTGAAGATCTTTTCCCCTATGGCACTGGTTGTAGACGATGTGGTTAATTTTTTAGCGTCTTTTTCTGTAGCTTTTAGCTCCAAGGGACAAAATCTTAAATCATTGAGGTGTAAAATTACCTGCTTTACTACTCCAAAATACACTCTATGGACAAAGGTATTGGGATACGTTGATTTCAGGTGTTTCTTTTCTAACAGGGGTCTGGGATACAAAACAATAATGAAAAATGTCATGATAGAGTTTTATATTGGGATAAATATCATTGCATTGGTTAGTTTTGTTTACATTTTAATCTTTGCCTCCAAAATGACTCAGATTTTTGCTTTTTTACTCAATTTCTCTTAACATTGATTTTGGTTGTTTTTTTTTTTTTATCCATGACCACGATTTTAAATGTCTCTCTAAATTTCTAAAATATTTTTCGTGCTCTGACTGTAAATAATAGTTCAACTAACCATCTACTTTCTTCACATCTCACTTAGGAAGAAAAATCTCCCATTAAACTTTAAGGAAATATTGATGTTAATAAACTGTAGGGACAAAAATATTGGAACACATCATGACTACAGCTGTAAGATGTTCCCGTTCATGATGACTTAAGATATAAACATCAATAGTAAAACAAAATCAATGTTAAGAGAAGTTAAGTAAAAACCATCTATGAGGCATTTTGGAAGCAAAGATGACAGTTACAAAAAAACTAACCAATGCAATGATATTTACCATATTATAAAACTATATTGAGACATTTGTCACTATTGTTTTGTAGCCCAGGCCCCTGTTAGAAAAGAAACACCTGAATTCAATGTATCCCAATACTTTTGTCCATATAGTGTTTATTTTCATTTTTAGAAAAGAGTGCAACCACTGTGTGTGTTGGTGTGGTTGTGTGTGTTAGTCATGTGTGCCTTGTATCTGGTCATGAAGCTCTGCTGGTCTCATCACATTAAATCAACCTAAGGCTGCAGTGTATCTTCTGACCTTCACGACTGCACCGCCCACATTATTTTTCTCTCTCTAAACTCCAAAGCAGTTTTATTATTTGCAGGAAAGTTTAAACCTTGACTGCCTGATACTGACCTTCAATATTTTTAATGTATTTTCACACTGATGGGTGTCAATATTAGTTGTGTCATAGATAAGTAACAGTTGATGCAGCATTGTACATTTATGACTCTAAAATGTTTCTTTTGTTTTTCATTTTACAGGGTTTGAAAAGGAACACCTCCAGTAAGTGTCAGCCCTGTTAAATCTTATTGACCATGCTTACCTGTATTATGTATCTATTGTGTAATTGTGGCGAGTATGCCAAGGCTGACGGGGGATTGATTGTGTGTTTTCAGGTGAAGAGATTGCCAGACCGAGACGTGTTGTCCCCGTTGCACCTACTGTGGCCCCAACACCAGCTCCAGCCCCTCAGCCTCCCAGGTTAGCATCTACTTTGTATATTTATTGATCTATAAAGTGTAACCTAGCCTAGTTTCGTACCATAAATCCATTCGCTTTTCTATGATTACACAACCCTTCTCTTGTTTTACGAAACTAGCTCTACGCAAATATGCACAAATATACAGCATGTTGTCCGTTTACACTTTCATTCAGCAGAAGCCTTGATTGTGGAGCTACTTAGAAAAGTGGTGGTAAAAGCAGTAACTGTTAAAACATGACCTCAAGGGAAGAAGGGAAAGGAATGAGCACTCATCAACATTATGTAACAATGTCATCTTATAAAATGTGTTTATTTTGCTTCAGAGCGCAGTGATTGAAGTGAATCTGTAGTTTGTATCTGTACAGTAATGTGTGCCATGACAACTAATTCACTTTGTCATCTCATGTGAATACATAAAAAACTTTTTTTCCCTCATAATTCTTAATTACTCCGACAGATGTGGCTTTTGTTGTGTATTGTTGCGTGCTAGTTTTTGTGTTGTGGCCCTGTGTCTGTGGATCCCCCCCCCCCACACACACACACACACACACACACACACACAGCTGCAGACCACCAGTCGCTCCTTGCATATATTACTAATGCTACACATCTGTAGTTTTATTCCTTTTGTGTGTCTTTGCTATCTCCGGGGCCCCATGTTTTTGTCTCGATAAATTCCGAAAATAAAAATAAAATGTGTCATCCACTACCTCCAGTCTGTCCTAGAAAATGGTGCAATAATGTGTTGTGGTTATTGTTGTAGCTGCTGTTTTATGCAACTGTTTCTCCTACATTGTCCTTTGTTGCCGCAGTCAACAAACAACAGTCCCTGAAGACACCACAGCCTTATTTGGGCCTCCTTTGGAAACAGCCTTTGGAGAACAGAAAACTGAAGGTAACTTTTCCTTGTGTCTTTTTTGCTCTGTGGTCATTTGTGTGTGTCTGAGTAATGGTTCTTTAAAAAATGATAGTGTTGTCAGTTGGTAATGCAATTGAAAAAGGATTTGTGAAAACAGTCTTAATAATGCCAGCAGAGCCCCGGGTGGCAACATCTCTCTCCTTTCTCCTCTTTCAGTCTGTTGTTTCTCCTCTTTTCCCCTTTCACCCACTTCTTAAGCGTCATGGCTTTTCCCTCAGACACTGTAAGGCTGTGGATGGGCTCCGTCTGTCTTTGCCGAGGTCAAAGTTGGAAATGGGCACTCACAGGTCGTGCTCATTTGCACAGCGAGTTCGTTATTATGCAGATTCCTCTGTCACACACTCTCATTCCAGTCCTGTAGGATTTAGAGATGCAGACTGCAGGAGAGCGCTGAGCTGTTACGCAACTGCTATGTCGAGCATAGCTAACATCAACTTGACACAAATTCACTTTATAAATTCATTCAGAAGCAGCTCTGTGTGTGATGCTGGGAAACTTTAGACTTGATTGAATCCTTTATTTAAACTGGTTGTTTGGGGGTGGTTGATTTTGATCTTTTTCAAGATAATGAACACACTGTATATAATTAAGACACACAGATTACATTTGTATATGTAATAAAAACATATAGTACAGCCTTTAAAATGTGAAATAAGAGACTGTGAGAATAAAGAGATCAGTGTTTCCATACGAGATGATATCTAGTGTTTGTGATGCACTTAATTCTCTCTCAGTATAGTAATTGCGGTATCATAATGTTGATATATGTCAGGAATTATAGAAGTAAAAAACAATTTCTAGGGGATAACTTCTAACGTTGCAACACATTTTGATAATCTGCAGATTTATCTGTGGCTTATTAATGTTTACCTTTTTTCCACGTATTCATTTAAAGACCTGAAGAATAAGAAAACATTAATAGTGTTCTGCTGGTATTTCTCTTGACATGGCCTATTCTGTCCCTTCCTGAACCCAGTGGTTCTATCTGAGTCCGATGTGTGGGGGGCTCCTCTGTCAAACCCAGAATCCCCTTTGACAAGATCCTTCCCCACAGGAAGTAAGTTTTGTGATGCCCCGCTCATCGTGCCGCCCTCCCTCCTCTCCCTGGAATGACTGCACAGATCCATCAGCTCACCTCATGAACCCACCCATCACATGACTAACAAACAGAGCCGCCAACTGACACAACCTTCGTGTCACAATAACACCCGACAGACAGCTGTTTCATTCCATGAGCCATTTCACAACCAAATGATCCAGTGTTGGTTGCACTCTGTAACATGGGAGGGGTCCAGTCTTTGGCTCCCATACTGCACCACACCCTCCCCTTGCCACCTCCCCCTTGCATTTGGCATGGTGGTGACCGACTGTAATGTTCTGCATGACTGGCACTTTGTTATGCTCTGTTCAGGCCAAAGAGTCACAATAAGACAAGTCTAAAACTTTTACTTGGAATGCATTACTCTGAAACATTCTGAAAATCTGTCAGCTTATGCCAACAGACCTAGATGTGATGGTGTATCGTTTCCATAGCAACAATGCTCTGTACGTGTGTTGAAATCTGCTAGCTTTTTGTATTTAAATACATATATATTAGACTCTTATGAATATGAATGAGGATAGCGAATTATTGGTTAAACAACAAACCTAAAAAACAAAGTTGAATTCTGTGTATTCGTTGTTTTGAGGATTTGGTATTGCCTCATAACTAGCCTGGGAACAGATGCAGACAAGACTAATCAACTGTTAATCTACGACAGGGCCGGTCAGGTTGTAGTTTGATACGATGACAGGCTGCCACCTGTTCTTCAAGTACAGCGTTGGCTTTTGTCCATGTGAGAAAGCCTACTATTCCTACCTTAGAAAAGCAACACAAACTGTTCCGTCTGCTCTGTAACAGGCTGCACTAACCCCAGTATAAGAGGAGGTTTGGGTTTTTTTTGGTTTTTTTAATTCATGCACTGTTTATACTCACCTCAGATTCTAATTCGGTTTAATGTTAGTTTATTGATTGCATGTTCCCAGGGTTTTGCTATATTTAATGTAGTCAAAATTATCATGGATTTCTTAGAATGATATTATGATTTCCAGAAGGGGGGGGGGGGGCGGAATGTGTGCTCAAACCATGGTTAATAACACCATAAACTCAGAGGTCCCTGATTACTTCTTTACTTAATCAATGCCAGGCTATCTCATAACCACACAACCACAGAAAACACTAGCATTAACTGTCGAGGCTGATGATAACACTACTTCCTGACTACAGGTGACTCGACAAGCTGAGTCATGTGGTGCCATCATCCCTCCTAAGTCGAGATGAGACGGGCCAGTCCACAACGCTGCAACCTTTTACAATCACATCCTGAAATAGTTTTGTGTCATCATGAAACTTTGGTCTGAACTGGGTTTGAAATGACTCCCTGTCCTCAACGTGTTGTGACATGTGTTTTGCCAAGTAAAAACAGTATCTTTATGGATTCAACCTTTTAAAAACATTGTCATGAGCTAATCTACACACACATATCGGCCTAAGTATCATAAATAAGCCTTGACTTTAATGCAAACGGCACCTAATCAACAGTCTTTGGTCACTAATCTCTGGGATTTCTCTGATACGATTGATTGAGCCTGTTGGTTGGTTTTATTGCAGCTCCGCCTCCACTTCCACCCAAGAATGTCCCAACTTCTCCCCCGGCGACCAGTCCTCCCTCTGCAGAACACGCTGGTAATAAATCTTCTTATCTATTTGCGCCTCCCATTGTATCACCCCAGGATAAAACATTTTCCGTTTGAGTTCAATATACTCTTTATCTCCGGCATTCCAACTTCCCGTCTAATTTTTGTTTTTGTTGTTTTATTCTCCTGTGTAAATGTATTGATCTTCTCTCCAAACACGCTCTTTGATTGGTCAGTTATTACCTCTGTTTCAGAAGCGTCACCAGAAGCAGATGGCACCAGGAAGACATCGATAGCAGACTTGGACAACATTTTTGGACCAGAGCAGCCTCCCTCAGCTCCAGAGGAAACAAATGATGCCTGGGTCTGCTTCAATGAGGAATCCTCCTCCCGGCCCCCTCTACCAAAGGACCCTGCGCCTCCTCTCCCCTCCTCCCCACCTCCTCCAGAAGAACCAGCACCTCCACTACCAGCCTCTCCGCCTCCACCTGAATCTCCTGCCCCACCCTTGCCTACATCGCCACCTCCTCCAGAAGACCCTGCACCACCCCTTCCTACCTCCCCTCCTCCAAAAGAAGACTCTATGCCCCCTCTACCAACCTCCCCACCTCCTTCAGAGGAGTCTTCTGCACCTCCTGTCCCTTCAGGTCCTTCTACACCTGACGACAGAAGTTCTCTTGCACTTTCCACATCTCCACCCCCTGTGTCAAAGGATCTTGAATCACCTCCTCCTTCTTCGTCGCCCCAAACCTCAGTCCCTGCAGTCACCTCACCCACCGGTGCTCCCTCTCCTCCCAAAGCAACCACTCCTCCTGTGGTGAATTCGCCTACAGAAGAACCCGTATCTCGCTCTGTCCCGCCGCCCCTCACCCTGTGTCAAGAGGAGCAGCCCAAGAATACAGAGGCCACCCAACCCAAAGAGGACGGAAATGAGACTGTCACCTCACCCAAAGAAGCTAACCAGGGGAGTAGGAGTACGCCTCCCCCGCCTCCTCCCCCCACATACCGGGCAGTGGTGTCGTCACCAGGTCCCACATCTGGAGCCAGTGGCACAAATAGCGGTGAGTAGACTGACTCAGTGTTAGTAGGATATTGTCAGCAGTATTTATGCAGTGTAAATGAGATTAAATTTAGAGTTTGTTTTGATGTGAGTTGAAAGGGAATATTATTCTTGGAATAGATTTTTTGTGTTGGCCCAGTTGGATGCACAGTGCTATTTTGCTGAACAATAATGTCCTATTAGCTGCGGTATTGTTCTGAATGACTCATAGTTAAAGGTTAGGCTTTCATAGAACATTTGTATTTATTTATGCACACAAATAGTTTGTGGAATTGTTGAACATCTTCAGTTGTAAACCAATTTCGTCTGAGAAACATAATCCTTTAAGGTTAAAGTAATTAACCAGGGATCCAAACACAGAATAACTCTGCATATCTCAATAAACTGAGAGAATGTTAATCAGCTTGTCTGAACGCTGTGTGGTTAATGTGAAATTTCAGTTAGATATTAATTTGATCCCAGAGATATTTTAGAGACGCTGCCTGCCAAAGGTGTTATTGTGTGATTCCATCTGTTCTCTGTGCTGTGAAAGTACCTCTCATTCCCACCACTATTATTGTTCTGACATGTTTCTGTTTTTTCTTTACAGGCTCCTCCTCTCCAGTGCGACCAGCCACACCCTCATCAGTCAATCCCACCCCACCTCCACCTCCACCCCGCCCCCCTTCACGACCCAAACTTCCTCCAGGGAAACCCACTGTCGGGGATGGGGTAAGATTATATTAAGTCATTGTGTTTGAATATATAGTTAGTCTTTTAAGCTTTAGAGTTGGCCAATCTTTATCGAGGTATAATATAACAATCAGCACCTTTTGACTCAGGGATACTAGGAATCAGTATTTTATAAAAAAAAAACTGTGCAGCTTTCTCATGTTAAAACAGACTTATACAATGGTTTCATAATAGAAGCCTTTACTTTTACAGTTTAATTGTACGATTTAAAGTTTCAGTGTGCAATACTTCCATAACACTTTATTATTAACTTTCACAAATGACACTTCTGCACTTCACCTCAGCTCTGTTTGTGGGCTGTTGAAAATCTACCCTGTTGAGGGTTAAATATGTGATTGACAGCTGATCATTAAGATTCTGTCAAATTTGATCTCTTGCTCGACTCTGTGGCTCTTCAGAGAATTAACACCGCACCTCCACGGCTCCTATAACCATGTTATTTTGACTTCAAAGCAGCATGAAACAATGTCAAGTCGCCTACCTTTGCATTTAGCCTTTTTGAGGAGAGAGCGACAAAATAAAGCTGTTTTTCTTTTGATTTGTGGCTCCCGCAGCTTTACAGAAACTTTCCATCAGCCAAAAACTCAGCTAGGGTTCCTATGCAATGTGGAAAAAATATGGAATATGAGGGGAGTCATTTCTAGGTCTCAAAGCACAGGAAAAAATATAGCATGAAAAAATATGTTTTTCCATATGATTGCCCCTGTTCTGTTTTCTAAAATAAAGAACTCATCATTTATTTATATAAACAGGCAGTCAGCAAAGACAAAATTTATAGCTATGGGAGAGCGCTGACTAGAGTAACTTAAGTGTTTATTACAAGAAAATTAAAGAAAAACACTGTGCAGCTGTTGCTTGAAATCTTTAGTGTTAATTCAGGCAGTATTTACAATTAACACAGGCTTATGTCAATGTGGCATGCCTTTAAAAGTAGTGATTTTTATAGTAAACATCTAGCTATTCATGTTCACAAGTCTTCTGTGTGGAAATTTCTGTTTGGGAAAAATAGGAGTTTTGAAATGGAAAATGTGTAGATGGCAGCACAAAGACGACTAGATGATGAGAGCAATAGTGTTGAGCCATTAAATGTCTCATTCTTCACTGTTTCACCTTTCTGTTTGTCTTGTGTCTCCTTTTCAGAATCGCCCCTTCAGCCCCCCGGTCCACTCAGCCAGCCCCCCTCCAATTGCCCCGTTGGCACGAGCTGAGAGCACATCCTCCATCTCCTCCACCAACTCCCTGAGCGCCGCCACCACCCCCACCGTCAATAAAGAGCTCTCCGTGTCTGTGTCAGGTGTGTGCATCACTGACGATCACTGAGTTGTGCGGCTGTTTTCTGTCTGATGCGTTTACAGAAAGACAAGCAGTGGAAGCTCAACTGAGCTGCTCAGGGGTTGTTGCAAAACAGCTCCTACTAATAAAAGTTTTAATATTGATTTTATGCACTGACCTCATCCTTGTTGAAATTTAGTGTGTGTGCAGAAGGAGTCGTGCTGTTGTGTATTCATTTATTCATTTGGTAATTTTTCTGTGGACATGATGGCAGTGTGTCCATGTGATTAATTTTGGGCCTTTTGTGTCAGGGTCACTTTGTGCATTTTATTGTTAGTCTATTCAGAGACTATGCATGAAGCTGTTAACATCAGCATATTTTATTCAGCAGTATGTAATCTCAGACGCAGTGAAAAAGTTAGAATATTCTAACATCAACTTCTCTTTATTTAAAATGAATGAGTCTATAAATTGCCTTTTGATACAGTGTGGATGAAACTTCTCGTAAATATTGTCCCTGGTTTTGATACACACAGAGATAGACAAATTGATATTTATTCTTTCACAGCATGCAGGGTGTGAGTGGGAGGTGAGAATATGACACAAGGTGTTAATTTTAAAACATTCTTGGAAACCCGTCCTGTAATGACTTGGTGACATAACAACTCTTTACTCACAGATTTAACTTTAGGAAAGTCAGTTTTAAGGTCCCTGCAGTGCAGAGTTGTGTGTGGATAATAGCAAATCTCAATGGATTGAACCATGAGTCATAGTAGATTTAAGAATATAAATATCCGAGAAGAGCATTTGCATAAAAACGGCCTAGTCTGACACATTACCAAAATGACTTCACTATGTTCAGATTTTAACATTAGACCAGCTCTAAATTTGCTTCTTAATATACTGCAGATTAAAACTGCCAGTTCCACTGCTATTTTGATTTAGAATTTGTTCATCACATGCTTTGTTTATTTTTTCTTTGAATTGCATTTTAACTGGCGCAATTTTTATTTATTTTTTTAACATATTTCCCTTGGTTTGATTTGTTCTCTGTTTCTTTGTTTTGCCATTTGTTTGTCTCTTTATTTGTCTTACGGCTTGTCAGAAGATGATGCTTATGTAGACAAACTGCCCACCTTTGAGAGACACTTTGATTCATTTGCAGGTATAGTATAGATTCCCTCAGAGAGCAAAGGGTTTGGGGTTTGAAAACGTTTGGGAGGTGCATCTGTGATCTGTAAACCCATGGTCTTTACCTACAGTGTGCATGATACTGACGGGTAAAGGCAGAGTGTTGTTGTGCTTTCTTTATTGTTGTCAAATAGGACGATAATAGGACAGTGATTTCAGATTTTGTAGATGGTTTCAAAAAGCTGTTGTTTTTTCAGTGTAAATACGTTTTAATTAATGAGATGTGTGTCACTGTCCTAATGCGTATCTATTTGACTATTCTACTTGAGATGTAGGGACATACTACACATTCACCTTTTCTTTTCAAATACAGCAGCATATTTCACTTTAATATACCATTTTATTCATTTTTTGCTCCTCACACATCTGTAAACTTGTAATAGACATGATAGCCTTTCTTTCTCCTTTTTTCACTCAAGTTGCATCTTCTCGCTCATTTTCTCTCTCTCACTCATTTTGTGGTTTCTCACTTGTTTTACCACAGACGCTATCTGAGAAAAAGCGAAAGCTGTGGTGACACAAAAATCCGCACTTATTTCATAATTGTTACCCCCCTCTCTAATGAAAAAGTCTCCCCGTTTGCCCACCTGCCCACACTTGAGACTTTTCTCTCTGTTTTATGACTGTGCACCAGTGAGTGTCTCGCCATGTCACCATGGCAACCCCCTGTCTCTTCTCTTTGCAACACATTGTGTGTGCGCAGAGTGCAGTGCAATCACTCCCAGATACCTTTACTCTGCAGCACCGGAGGATTTGAGTGTTTGTGTGCTGTGTGTTCAATGAGCATGTCTGAAGAGCTCTTTATCTGTGGGGCCCATGAGATCCATATTGTCTTTCTCTCTCTTACTCACATACATACGTACTTTCATGCATCCTGTCAGATCAGAGCTGCCACTTACATTTGAGGGTGTTTGAAGTCTGGCATGAGAATTAGGTCGTACTTAGGCAGGCGGCAGCTTTTTGGTATTCATGCCACCGACTCGGCGCTGCCGGAGTAGCAGAGCACCAACCCGAGTTCAGCCGGTCTCCACCGAACGTAAAGCTTCAGTCCGCTCCCACACTCAACCCCTGACACCCACCTGTCACTCACCCCCCTCTCCAGCCATAGAAAAATACAAACGCCAAGCCGCCCTTCCCATCTGACCACCTGCCCTTTTGTTCTTTTCATGAGGCGCTGCTCTGCTCTCATTGGCTCCATCACCCACTGCTCTACAAGTCCACTCACTCAACAGCACACCTTCTCTGGTGGGACCCACATCATGCAACTGTATGGACAAGAACAACAATAACTTACGCTCAGGACGATTTATACGTCTCCTTATAATGGAGACATTTCGGCATCATGTTCTACATCTACATCCTCTTCTTACTTCTTCATACTAAAGCTGCATACCTGTTCAGAGTTATGCAGAGCTTTGACCAAATACATGGAGCCACATCATCCAGTACACCTTTACCCATAATGAACTTATTCCCAACCTTTTTAGCCTGGGGCGTTGTAACAGTGCATTATATAAAACTCTGAATTATATAAGAACTCAACAAAAAAAAAATTTAAACAAAAATTTAACATGCACTAAATTTGCTTGCATTTTGTTGTAAATTATTATTATAGTATATTGCAATGGTTCTCTATAGTCTTTATCTGTACAGTTTTTTCAAGCTAAATTAAAGTTCCTATATATTAAATTAGATCACTGTTCCAGCTGACTAACCTTATAGATTATATCATCAGTGACAATTCATTTCAAAAGTTTGTTTATTGCATTTTGTCAAGTTTCTACATAATGCAGTGTTTTTACATAATGCTTTGCTGCAGACCCGGTAAAAATGTAAATTCCTATGAATGTCTTTGTCACACATTTAATATGGCCTCAGGATTGAGCCGTTCAGCCATGATTACATCCTGCTGCTGTTATGAGTTTCAGTTATTACTCGGTCAGTGTTAGGTACCCATCAAGGCCAAATTGATTGATTTTCACTTGACATCTTCCCATTTTTGATATGTAGAGATGTTTTTCATACTGTTATGTACTAAAAAAAAACAAACCTAATATTCTAAGCAAGTGCATACAGTTAATCACGGCAACTGTGGAAAATTATTTTAACCTGTTCAGCTTTTGCCATTTGAGGGTGATTCCCTGCAACAACAACAACAATAACAAAAACTCTCTAAGTACAACAGTTTTTGGTCTCAACTAAATAGTTCAGCTTGTCCCTCAGGTCCTGTACACGACCTTCCTTCATAGTTTCGCTCAAAGGCCGCGAGGCCTCTGAATGTGGGATTCATCATTTCTTTGTGCACCACAGCCACCTCTTCCTCCTGCTGTCTGCTTCGAGCCTCACCGGTGCCCCCTGCAGGGTTTCTTTATACATAGCAGCCAGTCTCCATCTGTTTGTGAAGGCAACTGTGTAATACTACAGGCTCAGGGCACTACCACAAAAGAATAGTCAGCAGGACTAGAACGATCTGTGTTATGTGACCAGCCAGCTGCCATGAAGACAGGGTTTTTGTGGTAGATGCTGTGGTGCCTAAATTGCCACAACTGGGTCACCAATTAATAACAATATTAGTGATAATAATAATGAATTCCTCCATCTTGTGAATATACTGAAAGAAGCATATAATATGATGGATTTAAAATAACGATTTGATTTTAGTCCAGTAATGTCAGTCAGATCATCTTAAAATTGATCATTTTAGAAGATGCTGTCATACAGCATGTTAGCATTTTTTCCCCCCAGAGCATTAGCATTTCCAAGAAAATGACAAAAATGAGAAAGCTGATATAATCCAGGTCTGGATCTTTGAGGAAGTCGAAGAAACCTGCTATATCTAAAATGTTCAAGTTGAAAAGTGCTTTAGAGTTTGAGACAGACATAGTTTCAAAACCCTGGCTGGTGTAAGGAAATGAAAGGGGTAAAAAATCAGGAAAGACTCTCAGGTAAAAACAGTGTTTATGCAGGGAGAAAAAGATGGCCGCCACCTGCAAATCTACAGCCTCGGTATCCCCTGTAACGAAACCCCGCCCCCTCCTGTTTCGACACTGACCACACCCACGCAAGCACCCACAGAACACACCCTCTCTCATCCGTGTTGTGTCCCATTCCGTCCTGGCGGCGTGCCGTCCTGCCGTGGCCCTCTGTTCCACTCCACCTCACTGTGATGTCTGATAGACCTGCCATGTGAGACTCACGCTACTGTCCTTCTCTCCTTCCCCCCTCTCACCCTCTCCTCACCCACGTTCCTCGACTCCTTCCCTCCCTGACATCCCTCTTCTGCCTCCCTCCTCCTCCTCTCCTGACCCCACCTCCCTCCACCCCCCCCTTGACCCCACACAGAGAATGACCAGCCATCCCTTGTATGGTTTGACAGAGGGAAGTTTTATTTAACCTTTGAAGGTAAGTCTTCTCTGCACCAGGGCTAACTGTAGCGTGCACACACACTCTTCTGAGGCTCATTTGTGCAAGCTTCGCCCCCTTCCCTGCCCTTCCCCCCTCTTTCCTCTCTCTGCTCTTCCTCTTCCTCCTTTTCAATCCCTCCATCACCTTAACCCACACCATGCTAACTCCTGGCTGAGCCCCTTCGTACGCAGTCAACTTCGCAGTGGCCTACCTTCTCTTCCTGACATTGTTCGTCTCATTTCGTCAGCCTTTCATCCCCTGAAGAATCATCGTTCTTCGTGTACTCCGCTAATATCTTTGTGGTCACTTTTTTTTTCTTTTTTTTTTTAGTTTTTTAGTTTGATCTTTGGACTCTCTGATCTTCTTTGATCTTGTCAGAATAATTCAGCTTTAACAGCATGTCTGGAAGAAGCATGCACATATTGCTGTCTTTCTCAACGTCCGCTTCCTTTCTCTCCTTTCCCATGGCTTATTCACTTCTATGCAACATATATCACAAATGTAAGGGATATATTTGAACTGATTGTCTTAGTTTTCGCAGTCAAAGAGCAGAGAGAAAAGGGTATCTTTCCACACAAACAACCTGCTATTGTCACATGATGTTACTAACACTTTTGTTTCTACTCATTAGAAAATAGTGTTTTCATTTCATGTCATTCAGCCGTAGTTTGCACACCATGTTTTGTTCTTCATTTCATCCAAACACAACTGGTTAGGAAGAAAGAGTCCTGGATTAGAAACTGGAACATACTGAGTGTCTTTCTTCTGTTGATCCTGACTGTTTTTATGTTGTCTTAGCCTTACTATTGTCGATGTGAAACGGAGTGTGTGGCCAGAAAAGCTAAAAAGCAAATTCAGCTCAGTGTGTTGTTACAGTGTGCACACCGGCCGCGTGTCTTATCCGACACACTGAAACACACTCACACTGGTTTAATGTGTGTGTGTCTTCATGCACATGTGTCTTATTTCCAGGCTGCTCCAGAGGCCCCAGTCCTCTAACCATGGGGGCCCAGGACACACTTCCTGTGGCCGCTGCATTTACAGAGACAGTCAACGCCTTCTTTAAAGGAGCTGACCCTAACAAGTATGTTGACATGTAGCTCACTCACATCTCACCTTCAGCTTTAGAAACTGAGTTACAACAGCCGGATAGGTTTAGTTGATTGTCTTAAGTGTCAGAAGCCCATTTCAGGGTTTTCTCTGCTTTATTTCCCAGCGTCTTTTATATTTTTGTTGAAGACTAAGGTGTATAAGTGAGACAAAAAATGGTAAATTTTTTAAAAAAACCTATAATTTCACATAATTTTCACCCAATCTGTTAGCAGATGTGTGTGCATACATGTGGATGAACTACAGGACATAAAAATACTGAACAAAACGTGGTTAATCATTAGATCTGGGAAAATTCGCTTTGTTAATTTTACATGAATTTGGCTTAGGTGGTGCTGAAAAGGCCCTGGGTTCTGCACCTAATCCTTTTAATTATAGGGAAAACCCTGTACGTATATGCTGGCGGTCTTCATCTCTGTAGTCATTCCCTCCGTCTGCTGGCTCCGGTCTATTTCTACCACAACTCCATTGTGCTGCGAGATAAAATCCACAGTCCTCATTCTGTGCAAAAATACTAAATTATTCATATATTCAAATGATGAAAGTTGAGCTGAAGTAATAATAGTACTTGTGATGTTTCAAGGAACACTTGTGGAAAATATATTCTTCAAAGAATAATGGTGGAATAATGGTCTCTTTATTTTGCTCAATGAGTCTCCTCAAAAAAAACAATGATTTCAAACCGTCGTCTGTGCAGCGAAAGCGTCACACTTTAATCTTGTATTCCTTTGTGCTGGATGTACAGTGAAAAACATAATCATCCGGTAAAATATTATCACCACTGTGGTAATGTCTGCTTGGTGACTGCATTTGCTCTTTGCAGAGTTGCTTCATGCCAGACCGATATCACGGAGCATGCTCAGTTTCCGTGTTTATACTCCTTTGGATTATGCTGCTAAGAGGAATAATATATTTGATGTAAATTATTAATCTAAGTATGGAAATATACTGCACATGGCAGCGCTTTTCACATTTTAATTTGTTACCGTTGTGTCTTCAGGCTACACATTAAGAACAGTTTCTCATTGACAGTGTCAGTCTGCAAGTGCAAGAAGACAAACAGAAACAATAAATAATCAAACGGACAGGACACAGGGCAATTAGTCAAACACAAATAAATGATCTGTCATTTAGAAATAACTACAAGTTGGACTTTTAAGAATTTAAGAATTATGTAACTGACATAAAACATGAAGGATACTTGATGATTAATATATTTCTATATAAGCATCACTTTATGAAATAAGTTAGAGGTGACACGAACAGTGAAGAACAACCAGTTGATATCCTGAAGTTTAACCCTGTCTTTCTGCTGCTCTCTCTCTCCCAGGTGTGTTGTAAAGATCATAGGTGAGATGGTTTTGTCGTTTCCAGCAGGAATCACGCGGCACTTTGCCAATAACCCGTCCCCTGCTGTGCTAACCTTCAGCATAACCAACTACAGCCGACTGGAGCATGTGCTGCCTAACCCTCAGCTCCTCTGCTGGTAAAGACACCGCTGTCAACCCACCACCACTCAGGGCAGTCTTAGAATGACCACAGCTTTTTTTTTTTCAGTGAAGAAGTAATGTGGGCTTTGTGGGGTTTTTTTTGTTTTTTTACTGAGATTACACCATAACTCTCACTTCATTATCCTCACACAACCAGTTCCAGTGTCAGTGCTGTGGTGTCTCCTTAAAATGTCCCCTGAATGTTATTATTCCACCAGATTCAAATTTAACATTAAAACTAATACATATTTACTTACTTTTCATTATTTCTTGTATTTATATTAACTTCACATCCAGAGCTTGTCCGACAATCTTGAGGGTTGTTTTTTTTCATAACAAAATCAAAGATTATTGCCATCTCATGGTTTCTGTAGGCTGATTAAACAGAATTAGACGTAGCTTTGTCAAAGGTCTGTCTGTATGTTTGTTTGTTTTTTTTTTTTTAATCAGGAATAAAAGTGCTTAAACTATACGTGGAAAAACTGAAGACATTGATCTCATTCATCTCAGATGAATTATTTCCGACCAATTCACTCCAGAATTCAGGACTTTAATCAAATTCATGTCGTGAAGGGGAAAATAAAACATGTATAAGCTTCTGTTAAGTTCCGTGGCTCATTCAAAATCTTCAGCTCTAGTCTTTTATGATCTTTTTTTTTGTTATAGTAACGCACTTTATTTGGCCAATGGAACTGTATTTCCTCATCAGTATGTGTTTTCTTAACCACCAGTGGCTCATTTTTTCACTGGATTTGGGCTGAAATGTGTACAAGACATCCAAGAACCCCTAAAGATAATTATCAACATGCATCATCAGTAGTTAGTGCTCAAATAAAATTATCAATAGGAATATTTTTGTACCTTATCTTTTATTTTTAACAACTAACATCTCAATTAGGCTTCACGTCATAATCACCAGGTATTAAAAATATTAATCTTTGTTCATTAATTCAGCACACATGTATTATTTTGCAGTTTCACACTTGTTTTAATCAAATCTGACTTTTCGGAACTCGTTTCTCATCAGTAGCATTAGAAAATTGTTAAAAGCTATAACTTGCTTTTTCAAATCCTTTATGAAACTCAACAGACAGAACATGGTACACTTTACCTGCATGTGGATGTCATTTTACAGCCTACGAAAACAATAAAAAGTGTTTGTATTAGATGTTGACGTAATATAGTTTCTTTATATTTAACAAATCAGTATTAACACTAGCAAATACAGAGTAATAAAGTAACACATAAGCATATTCTAACAGTCAGTTTGTAGGTTTTTCGACTGTGAACCTTTAGTTGCAGGAAAGTGAACTCATCTGGAAGTTGAATTTTTCGAGAATCAAAGATTCTGTTTTTAGGTCAAACTATTTTAAATGCATGCAGTACATGAATATGTACGTTTGTTGAAATTCTCCTTAGGGTTTCTTGGATGTTGTTCTTGTAGATGTCTCAACCCAATCCAGTGAAAACTAATTCATTAGAGAGGCTTCTAACACACACTGATGGTGGATTGTAGCTCTGAGGTCCAGGTGAGTGGGTATAGACTGGCCTATTTGGCTGAGCGATGACTTCCACTAGTGTCTATGAGTCACTATCACTGAGATCATCTCAGACTCTGAGTTATCAAAAGGTCATTCTGGGTCTTAGATAAACGCTGTGTCGTTTTGCTTATACTTTGCTGAGTCATGTTGGCATATTTTAAAAGTACTTAATAATCCACCCACTTGTGACCCTTAAAACAATATTAAACTCTAAGTAGAATACTTATTATTCTTAATTCTAAATGACTGAATCCTGATTATTCAGTCTCTTTTGAACAGAAGAGTGTACATGTATTATTGAAGAAAGGATTTCTGTACTAATTTCCTTCACAGCTGTTTTCAAGCATGTGAAGCATGACCTCATGTGGCTGTTTTTTTTGTTTGTGTGTTTGTTTTTAATTAAAACACTGTCCAGTGAATGTGAATCTCAGCCTGCAGACTTTAATATGATTTTCTCAAATCCTGAGATGCTGTTATCAAACCTAGACCTGTATCCTACGGTTGTACATTAAACCAGTTAGATTGTTGTTAAAGTCCTCCTCATCGTTGAAAGTCCTTTTCCTTGTTTCTCCGTCAGCGACACCACCACACAAGCCAAGGCCGATGCCAAGGACTTCTGGGTGAACATGCCAAACCTGATCTCACATTTAAAGAAGGTGGCAGAGCAGAAGCCACAGGCAACATACTACAACGTGGACATGCTCAAGTATCAGGTGAGGGCGACGGAACTCAACAGCGCCACTGACGAGATAAAACTCCATGCTCAGGTCATCCAGGGTTAGGGGCTTTTTGTTTGGTTTTTTTTGCGCAAGAAATGTGTCAGAAAATGCCTTTTTTGCCAATTCTTTTACACCTGTTATCATGAAGAACTTACCTTTCAGTATGTGGCCATTAATTATCATTATATGTAATAAATGCTTAAAACAGTGTGTTATAGCATGATCTGCTTCTTTTGCAGACACTGTATCTCTTTATGTCCTGACTAGCTCTCTGCATATAGATTTGCATAAATATTCATACATTTTTATAATATAGTAATTATAGCTAAAATACAACTATCAATGAACTTTACAAACCGGAAAATACAGATAAAATCAGTGAACAAAGGCAAAAAAAAAGGCTAAACTCCACAAGAACACAGCAAAACAGCACTATCAGTATTATATGCAATTATTTACAAGAATTCACTGCTATAACACTGCCAACAGTAACGGTGTCTCTTACCAGCTGTCTTCCTTGCTCCGGTCTGCTACTCTCTGCTCTGCGTACTTTCACCCCTCCCTTTGAATTTTGTCAATAGTGCCAACAGTTAAGGAGTTACAGTGATCTGAATGGCTGTGAATGCGAAATATGGCGCCGGAGCCACAGCCGTCCTTAAAGGGTTAACTTTGCGTCTCCCTTCCTCTATGTGTGTGTGTGTGTGTGTGTGTGTGTGTAGGTGTCTGTCCAGGGCCCCCAGTCCACTCCTTTGAATCTGGCGGTCAGTTGGAGGTGCGAACCCACCAGCACTGACCTGAGGATAGACTACAAATACAACGGGGAGGCCATGTCCACGCCGATGGCCCTGAACAACGTCCAGTTCCTCGTCCCCGTGGACGGCGGGGTTTCAAAGCTGCAGGCCGTGTTACCTCCTGCTGCATGGTACGGATTAAACCCAGCGGTAACTTTTAGTCTGAAGTATTTAATTATACCTAAAGGCCACACTTTTGGGGACAGGGTGCAGCTCTAAACCCCCCCACCCCACCCCCACTGACCAACCAAGTTTCCAAACTGAAACCTGAGGTGCTTTTACTTTGTCTGCCAAAGTCTGCCTCATTCCCTCTCTGTCCTGTTTTCCTTTTGACAGGAATACAGAGCAGCAACGAATCCTTTGGAAGATTCCTGACATCTCACAGAAATCTGAAAACGGCGGTATGTATATATAGATAGATGTACTTTTTGATCCCAATCTGGGAAATTGCAGTGCAGCAACAGCATGTCATGTGACACAGTAAAAATAGAATACAAGAATAAAAAAAAAAATAGAAACACAAGAGCAAGTGCACTATTCATGATAAATTAGAAGTAAAGACAGAACTGGGTAGGAAATCTGGGTAATTTAAACAGTAAGGTGCAATAATGAACTGTAATGTGCAAAGTAAAATGTGTTTTCCCGTAGGATGGAGGTGGATAAACGTATGTGTGTCACAGCCTCGGTAACGTGCAGTGTTGTTTATTATTTTAAGGATAGTAATGGTCCCGCTCTGTTTTAAAACCAGAAATAATCCCAGTTGTGCATTAAAAGACAGCACCAGGGTCAGCCGCCACATCTTTTATGTAGCTGGCTGCATCTGCTCAAAAGAGAACATGAGAATGAGGATAATGAGATGAGCTTCAGAGACTTGGAGCTGCTGGTGGTTTTAGGATCCAACTACAACATGTCTGGACCAGAACCTCTGATGCACGCCTTTAACCACATTTCCCTTGTTTGGGGTGTCTAACAGAGATTAAAATGAAATATCTAACACTGTTTCTTTTCCTAAATGATCTACTGTTGAATATAAACTGTTATGTAGATAGTACTCTTATCTTTTACTTAATGCTGTACTGGATTCTAATCGATGATTTGTTGATCTTTAATATTATATCTGATAATGGAGAAGCTTATATTACATCCTGCTCTGAACAGACTTTGCATCTGTCAGTGTCACCTACTGCACACATTGTATTTCATACATATTGTCTTGTGTTGCTGCAGGAAAATTCAATAAAGTATATCTTATCTAATCTCATCTTACCTTATTAATTTAATTACTGTGTGAAAACCTATAATATTACATCATAAATGATCAGTTGACCTTTATATTATATATGTCTAATAATATGCCAATAATGTCTAATTAAAGTGACTTGTAATAAATATAGTTATGAGTGTAATATTTGCCTCTATAATGCAGTGGAGTGTGAGTCTAAAGTTCCATAAAATGGAAATAGTCTTAGTAAAGTACTAGTGTCAAGACCCGTTCCACCAATGAACTGATTGTAAACGGAACATAAAGTGGAACTGCATTAATTAAAAATAACACATCCTAAACCGTTAAAACTGCACCAGGAGGCTGGGATGCAGCTAAGCAGGTTATGGGAATAAATGAAATGTGTGTGAGGTCTCTCAGGAGAAGAAGCCTGAGATGGTTGTTCACTTCTACTTAAAGCCACAACGCTGCCCCCCTCTGTTTGTCTGAGGTATTACACTTACCTCAGTACACCTTCAAAATAGGTCATTTATACTAATGTGTTCACCCGGTTCTGTTTGTTTCCAGAGCTTCTGTTTTTTTTTAATAGGATTAAAAATACATATATATTTTATATATAGTCTCAGCTCATAAACTTGTTTCACATAATACAAGACAGAACTGCTCAGGGCTCTACCTGCCGTCCAGGAGAAGAGCACACAAGTAGATTATTTAATTTTTTTAAGATGGAAAATGCAATCAGGCTCAAACATGATCAGTTTAACGCTCCTGCTCTTCGGACATGCATCACATATATCGTCTGTTGTAATCTTTTTTTTTTTTTTTTTTCCCAGTGTCCTTCTACGCTGACACTGATGGGTGTATGTAATAGTTCCTGTATTTACATGTTATAGATCAGAGATTAGATAAACTTCACTGATACCACAACAGGGAAATTCAGTGGTGAAGGCAGCAACAGAATAAAGTACAAGAAAAGATGTGCATCCATAAAAATCATGTAAAAGACAAACAATATAAAATAATAATAGTAATGAGTAAAAAAGAACTCTAATGACTATATACATATTTACAACAGAGTGGAATTGCAAACTGTCAGACATTATGGTAAAAACACTGTATGAACGGTAGTAGAATTGTGTTTTTATTAAACATGTTGTATGGCTCTGCTCAGGCTCCTCCTGGACATGGATGATTAGAAAATGTTCAACTGTCTGTCCTCAGAG
>JAPQRQ010000019.1:5376135-5386522 GCA_037367365.1 Apogon talboti | reverse complement strand
ACACACATACACACACACACACACACACACACACACACACACAGTCCACTTCCCTATAAATTTGGTGCAGATATTTCAATGCATTCTTCAGATAATGGAATTATGTGGTTGAAAGACATGTCACCATTTGACCTTGTAAATGTAGGTCAAGGTCACCCATTTTCAATAGGCTTCTGCTCCATGTCAAAATGCATCTATGGTATAAATTAGATGCAGATATCTCAATGCATTCTTCAGATAATGTTGTTACATTGTTGAATGGACAGACAGACACAAGTGACCAAATGATTACAATACCCCTCAGTCGAGGGGTAATAAAAACCACAAACAAGAGGCTACTGAGTTCATGTTACCCATTAGCCTCTTGTTGCCACAGTACTGTGGTGATATATGGAAGAAACAACAAGTTAGTGAAAGTATATAGTATGGAATAGGAATTATTGTTCTAAATGCTCTGTATGTTGTTGTTTTATGGTGTTCTTTGCTCTGTGCAGTCAGTGAGACTGAGGCTGGAGAAGATGGGCAGAACTACATCCATGCCAATCATGGATACTGTTACCCATGATTGGCTCTGGTACAGGTGCTAACATTTGATTGGCTCTGTGGCAATAGACAAACTGATTTTTATGCCAAATGACTGTGGCAGTAGCCATTGCCTTATTATTTTTATCTCAAATTTTTTGCACACAAATCCAGTAATAATAAAGGTTGAAAATTATATGACTGCATATAATATATCTGTTTGAACCCAGACAGCTTCTTTTGTTTGTTGTTGTTTGTTGCAGCCTTTTGAAAAGAAACAGAAATAGGAATCTGAGATGCAGGAGGTGTTTCTGTACGTTTCCACCACAATAGTTTTACTAGCACTAAATACTGAAGCAACAATAAAGACAAGCAATCTGGCATAAACCATCCATTGTTTTCTGTTTTACTGAGAAAATAAAAAGAAGAGGGAATGTTTCCAAGACCCACAGTGGGATGGAGCAGTACTTGGAGGGGATTTTGGGCTTTCCATGGAATAATGACGACAGTTTCCAGAAGCCAGTTCTAACCAGGCCACTGAAGTGTGGGTTATAAAAGCAGACCACGCCACATCTGAAATCCAGGACTGGTGATGTTAGATGCTCTGTGGCTGAAGTCGACTGTTAATGTGGAGAGAATGGTGAGTGTGGTGATATTACAGGAAGTTCAGTCCTAGCCATTATAAATGTAGTTATCTATTGCATGTGGTGTAATTTTAACAACATCTGACTTTTTACTCCAGTCGTCCTTCAGATCTAAGACCTCTGCCTCATGGATCAGGTTGACTGTTCTTTGCTTAAGTATGTACATCTCAACTGTTGCATCTTATATTGATTTTTTTTGCTTAATTCTAAATCTATCCTGTGTCCTCCTCCATCCTCAGTGATGTGCATGTGGACGAGCGTTGACTGCTGGACTTACCACTACTCTGAAAACACCATGAACTGGCATCAAGCTAGAACCTGGTGCCAGGAGCATCACACTGACATGGTGGCCATCCAGAACCAGGAGGAGATCGCGCATCTCAACAGCTGGCTGCCACGGAAACCCACCCACTACTGGATTGGTCTTCGGAAGATCAATCACGTCTGGACCTGGGTTGGGACCAACAAGTCTCTGACAGAAGTAGAGACCAACTGGGCTGCCGATGAGCCAAATAATGGAAGAAGTGGACGGACAGAGGCAGTAAAAGAACGTTCTACTAAATTACTTCATTTATATTTCATTTAAACCGTACATTTAAACTGCGCAGTACTTATTGTAAAATTGCTTGTTATGTGTATGTGAGTAGAGAATAATGTGTTTTTGACCCACAGGGGTTCAGTGTCCGGGGCTGACACATCCAGACCAAGGTTCTGTGACGTGTTCTGATCCGACGGGTCCTTCCAGTTATGGGTCCACTTGTGTGTTTACTTGTGATGAAGGTTACGTCCTGTCTGGTCCTGGCACTTTGCGATGTGAAGCAACTGGAAACTGGAATGCCTCAGAGCCGTACTGTGTGGTTTAAAGCCTCCTGTTCTACATCTCACCTGTTGTTCTGTATATTTTAGACTTTGGCTCCATCCAGCGATAAAATTCAGCCGGTGTTCTGTTATCGTAATCTTTAAGTTTGTATATTATATTCACCTCACTTAGTTCTATATGACATTTTATTTTGTCCTTTGTTCTGTTCGTCCTTATTTCTACATTTAACATTTACAAAAATGACCTTTTTATTATTCAATCACTCACCAAAATCAGCTCAGAAAAAAGTCTGATGAAATGATAGTAGATGATGTAAGAGAACACCAAAAAACACAGGAACACAGGGAAGGGTCATGACATCCATTAACAAATGAGGGTTTATACAGTATGTCACCCAGTTTCTGGCATGTGACGACAGTTAAGGCTTTATGAACACAACACGGCCCTACAGTTTCAACATGTCCTGTACTTGAACATATGAATCATCCACTAAAGAAACACTGAGCAGGGATGTAGTTTTAAGTTTGTGGCCTATATACAGTATATCATATAATGATTTATCATTTTAATTTTTTGCAGCAGGTTCATGAATGTTTAACTTTACACTTAATTGTGATTTCTCTTTATGGCTGATATGACAGTATAGGCTATGTAATATCTTTGTAATAAATTTCCCAAAAATGTTATAGTGAATTGTTTTCTTGAAGTCTCCATGTAACATCCACAGCAATAAGAGTTAAGATTATTGACCTGGGATTATTTTATTACATGAATTAATGTATTTTTTTGACATATACTTATCCTACATTGACTTAATTAACCTTATCACCAAACAGCAGTGAAAATTATTTTAATTTGGTTAATGAAATCTTTTTAGACTTTTAGTGTTAGACTGTGTTTTAAACATTTATTCCAATGGTCATCAGCACCCTCTAGTGGTCAAGTGGTGAGGTTAGGGTAGGGTTAGGGTTTAGGGTTAGGGTTAGAGTAGGGTTAGGGTTTAGGGTTAGGCTTACGGTTCGAGCTAAGGTTAGGGTTAGGGTTAGACCTAGGGTTAGGGTTCGAGCTAGGATTAGGCTAAGGATTAGGGTTAGAGGTAGGGTTAGGGCTAGGGTTAGGGTTCTAGCTAGGGTTAGAGTTAGGGTTAGGGCTAGGGTTAGAGTTAGGGTTACGGTTATGTTTATGGTTGGGGTTGGGGTTGGGGTTAGGGTTAGAGCTAGGGTTAGGGTTAGGATTAGGGTTAGGGCTAGGGTTAGGGTACAAGCTAGGGTTAGGATTAGGGTTAGAGCTAGGGTTAGGGCTAGGATTACAGTTCAAGGTAGGGTTAGGATGAGAGTTAGGGCTAGGGTTAGAAGTAGTGTTAGGGTTACAGCTAGGGTTAGGGTTAGGGTTAGCCCATTCATTTGAATGGGTGATTGGAAAACTTGAAAATTTCACTAAGTGTGACCCCCAAATGTACCACTCAGAAAGGTCATAGGAGCATGTTTCAGGACATTTGGAGTCAGTTGGACCCCACTTTGAGAGTTAAAGTTTGTAAAACTTTGTTAGGTTAAGGGTTAGGGTTCACCCATTCATTTGAATGGGTGATTGGAAAACTTGAAAATTTCACCGTGTGACCCCAAAATGTACCACTCAGAAAGGTCATAGGAGCATGTTTCAGGCCATTTGGAGTCAGTTGGACCCCACTTTGAGAGTTAAGTTTTGTAAAAGTTTGTTAGGGTTAGGGTTCATCCATTCATTTGAATGGATGATTGGAAAACTTAAAAATTTCACCGTGTGACCCCAAAATGTACCACTCAGAAAGGTCATAGGAGCATGTTTCAGGCCATTTGGAGTCAGTTGGACCCCACTTTGAGAGTTAAGTTTTGTAAAACTTTGTTAGGGTAAGGGTTAGGGTTCACCCATTCATTTGAATGGGTGATTAGAAAATTTGAAAATTTCATTAAGTGTGACCCCAAAATGTACCACTCAGAAAGGTCATAGGAGCATGTTTCAGGTCATTTGGAGTCAAATGAACCCCACTTTGAGAGTTAAGTTTTGAAAAACGTTGTTAGGGTTAGGGTTCACCCATTCATTTGAATGGGTGATTGGAAAACTTGAAAATTTCACTAAGTGTGACCCCAAAATGTACCACTCAGAAAGGTCATAGGAGCATGTTTCAGGCCATTTGGAGTCAGTTGAACCCCACTTTGAGAGTTAAGTTTTGTAAAACTTTGTTAGGGTTAGGATTCATCCATTCATTTGAATGGGTGATTTGAAAACTTGAAAATTTCACGAAGTGTGACCCCAAAATGTACCACTCAGAAAGGTAATAGGAGCATGTTTCAGACCATTTGGAGTCAGTTGGACCCCACTTTGAGAGTTAACTTTTGTAAAACTTTGTTAGGGTAAGGGTTAGGGTTCACCCATTCATTTGAATGGGTGATTGGAAAATGTGAGAATTTCACTAAGTGTGACCCCAAAATGTACCACTCAGAAAGGTCATAGGAGCATGTTTCAGGTCATTTGGAGTCAGTTGGACCCCACTTTGAGAGGTACGTGTTGTAAAACTTAGTTAGGGTTAGGGAAGGGTTAGCGCTAGTGTTTAGGGTTAAAGCTAGGGTTAGGGTTATGGTTAGGGTTACGGTTACACACACACACACACACACACACACACACACACACACACACATACAGGATGCATACTAACTAGAGAAGTTTACAGCATGAGTTTGCAAATACATGGCATCTAAATATGTCTATTACAGTTATTTGGTGAATTATGAAACATTTTAATGGTTTATTAGTTTCATTTTTTACAGCAGGTTCATGAATGTTTAACTTTGCATTTCATTGTGATTTCTCTGTGGCTGATATGACAGTATGGGCTCTGTAGTATCTTTGTAATAAATGTGTCAAAACTGTTATCGTGTATTGTTTTTTGAAGTCTCCATGTAACAACCACAGCAATAAGAGTTAAGATTACTGACCTGGGATGGTTTTATTAGATGAATTCATGTATTTTTTAACATATGCTTGTCCCACATTGACTTAATTAACCTGATCACAAAACAGCAGTGAAAATGATTTTAATTTGGTTACTGAAATCTTTTTAGACTTTTAGGGTTAGACTTTGTTGTTATTTATTAATTTTAAATAAATGTGGAATACAATAATGATTAAAAAAGAGATGGAGGAACAAACTCCTTTTTTTTTCTTTTTCTTTTTTTTTTTTTTGAATTACCCATCACCTTGCATTAGAGGGTAACTAAATGTGACAACTAGCTTCCAATATCACCACTTGATTCTGGAGGTGAAGCAAGTGCAGACAATATAAAGCTGTGGCATTCACAAAGTCACATTATCACATTGCAACTTCACATATTTGTGTGATTTTGATGGATTTTCATTAAACATGGGTAGGATGAGATACAATTTACATGTTTCAGAATACATTTGGATTATTCGTTGATTTTAAAGGTTGAATTTAATCAATACCAACATATATTGCGTTTAATAATAATCAAATACAGAGAGAAAATCAGACCTCTTATCAAAACCATTTAAAAGGCAGTTTAATGAAATATCCCATCATCTGTCGTCTTAAGGCTCAGTTTCATTAAGACAATCTTCTTAATAAATGCAGTAAATTTACACTTGAACTGCCTTGCATGTCTCATTCTACCTTTTCCTGACATGAAATCCACATTCTGATAAAACACAAGGTTTTACAAAGTATTAAAGTGTGAGAATCATGGAGTAGCATTTCAACCATACATTACACCATTTAAAAATGATCAAACCTTTGTTTTCACTGCTATATAAATCCCATAATTGCATGGAGGTCTTATTGTAATGAAACGTAATCGAGAAAATGTGATCAAAACTAGGACACTTATTACAACACAGCCTTATCACAGACAATTTATCCAAGCCATATTATATTCACAGACCAATATAAAGCCTGAAAATGAATCTACTTGGCCACAAAACCAGCAGGATGTGCAGCAGGCTGCATGTTGACCACAGCAGGGGCATGTTTCTTGCGGTATTTTAATTCACGATGCATGTGACACCAGGAACACCACATGCAGAAACAGGATGAGGCGATGTCCTTACACAGAGAACCCTAAAGAAAAACATGTGTTAATGGAGAAATCAGCTATTATTTAATGCTTTGACTTTATCCAAGAAGTTAAATAATGCGTAATATTAAGCAGGAAGTTCTAATACTTCCAGTATGAGGCTTTGGAATTGTTATTTTCATTTTACACAATACACCGATCAGCCATAACACTGTGAGCATTGACAGGTGAAGTGGTATTAATGTTGATTGTCTCATTCCAGTGAGATCTGTCGGTGGGTGGGATAGTTTAGGCAGAAAGTCAACACTTAGACTTGATGTGCTGGAAACAGCAAAATGTGCAAAAGTGGGGATTTAAGCAACTTTGACAAGGGAGAAACTGTGATATCAGAGCAGCTCCAGATCTTGTTGTTCATTTCCTGTGTAAAGTGGTCAGTAACTACCAAAAGTATCTAAAGTACAACAACCGGATCTCAACCGATCCAGCATCTATGAGATCATTACATTAATACCACCTGTCTAATATTACGTAGGTCATAAATGCAGCACTGACCCTAGGCCTGGACTCCACCAGACCTCTGAAGGTGTGCTGTGGTATCTGGACCAAGACATTAGCAGCAGGTCCCTGAAGTCCTGGAAGCAGAGAGGTGGACCTCCATGGGTCAGATTTATTTGTTCAACACCTCCCACAAATGATCCTGAGATTGGGATGTTCTTCCTCAGTCCATTGTTGGTCGTTACTAACCACTGCAGACCAGGAACACCCACTCAGTTCCTCACGGTGTTCATGTTGCTGCTTCCAACACAACAGTTTCAAGGACTAAATGTTCACTTGATGCATAATATTATCCCACCCAGTGAAAGGTACCATTGGAATGAAATAATCAGTAATATTATTGACTCTCCTGTCAGTGGGTATAATGTTATGGCTGATTGGTGTATGTTAAATTTCCCATCATACCTTGATTCCATATCTGTGTCTGATGCCGACTCTCAGAGCCAGGGCTGCAGGAGGAACACACAGAGGAAGTCCACATGCTGCTGTGATGGCAGGACTGAAGATGTCACAGAGTGGGAGGCAGCGGTTCTCCCCAAATTTACCTGCGACGGTGCAGGCGAGGCAAGGGCAGCAAAAGAAGCCATAGCAACCTGAAATAAGACCAGATGAAATACAGTTGGTATGTGTCTGTGTACAGTGTAACTGGCTCTGTGTTATGTATTTGAAGAGAAGGGAGACATGACCAGTGGGTGAAATGTTGGGGAGTGACCAAAGTACATCTCACATGTTAAGAAGTGGAATGCATTTTGACTTTATTTATGCTAGTGGAGATATTAAGATCGATTTACTTATAATTTCAATGCGACATAAAATAACATAAAATGGCTATTGTCTAATTTCAGAAAAATTTCCAACTTTGCTCAAAAAGTGTTCCAGGTTATTTAAAATACTGATCCAAACACCACTGGATGATCCAATGGTCATCCAACTTGTATTTGAGTGCCCTGTCAAATGACACGCACCACTGTTTAGGGTTAGGGTGGAGTGTCTGGTTAGGATTAGGGTTAGGGTTAGGGATAGGATTAGGGCTAGAGCTAGGGTTAGGGTTAGAGCTAGAGTTAGGGTTAGGGTTAGAGCTAGGGTTAGGGTTAGAGCTAGGGTTAGGGTTAGGGTTAGAGCTAGAGTTACGGTTAGGGTTAGAGCTAGGGTTAGGGTTAGAGCTAGGGTTAGAGCTAGGGTTAGAGCTAGGGTTAGGGTTAGAGCTAGAGTTAGGGTTAGAGCTAGAGTTACGGTTAGGGTTAGGGTTAGAGCTAGGGTTAGGGTTAGAGCTAGGGTTAGGGTTAGAGCTAGGGTTAGAGCTAGGGTTAGGGTTAGAGCTAGGGTTAGGGTTAGGGTTAGGGTTAGGGTTAGGGTTAGGGCTAGGGTTAGGTATACAGCAAAACGGGGGATGACCCCCCCCAGTCCATGTGGTTTTTTTGTGAATAACATTTGAACGGAAGGTCGTATTGAGATTAAACCAAGGTCTACCCCACCTAAAGTGACCACGGGCTTTCCAGTGGTACCAACGTTGAGTCTGTCCGACATCCGCTTCCGGAGATACGGCTGGAAATAACTTCATTTTGGCTGTATCTCTGGAACGGAAGGTCGTAGAGACACGGGCCCAAGACTGGTGTGTTCAGAACGGTCGAATTAGGTATGATAGATGTCGGTTTCAAGTCTCTAGGATGTCTGTTTGCGGAGATATTTGGGGCTAAATGTCGCCCCATAGAAAAGAATTGGCGATTCGAAAATGTGAAATTGTGTGTGTATTTCCTCAACGCGGCCACCAGATGGAGCCAGACAAACGCTTTCTATGTCAGTCTTGTGGCCAGAACAGATTGTGCATGTATTTCCTCAAGAGAGCCACGGGTTAGGGGTTAGTGCTCAGGTTCGGGTTTGGGTTTGGGTTAGGGTTAGGTTAGGGGGATCTCATCAAAGATGCACTGGCTCACCAAGCCCTGTTTATATGTTTATTTCTTTATTCATAATTTAGCCTGATGAAAAATAAGTGCATAGTTACAATTGTACAAAAAAACGCTAGAGCTAGGATTAGGGTTAGAGGTAGGGTTAAGCGTTAAAGGTTAGGGTTAGGATTAGAGTAAGGGTTAGGGTTAGAGGTAGGGTTAGAGTTAAGGCCAGGGTTAGGGTTAGGATTAGATTTAGGGTTAATGGATGCATACATTCAATTTTTAAAAATGTTAAAATAAAATAAAATAAAATAAAATAAATCATTTCTTACAAGATTTTTTGTCATCACAGCAGTCAAAGAGGCCACTGTTCCAGTTTGTCAAGGGAAGGGCCATTTGCTTGTCACAACGATCCAAAGACAGAGAACAAATTAATCTGTGAAAACAAAAGTTCCATTTTTACATAAATGTAATTTTTACAATAAGAATACATGATGGGGTATAGCTTTGCATGATCATAATAATGTGTAGACACATTTCTGATGTCTTTCATATATACAACCACTTACATATTATGTAAATTACAGTTAAGTAAATTGATATTAGTATGCTGTAAAGTCAAACAAAAATGCAAATTTTGCAAGTATAGTGAATCAAAATATGAACATAGAATGAAAAGCAGTGACAGATTTTCCAGGTCCCAATTTCTAAACAAAGCACATCTTCAGTGGAGAGTTTCATGCTCTGCAGGGTGTGGTCGTTTGTGCA
This sequence comes from Apogon talboti, assembly GCA_037367365.1. NCBI lineage: Eukaryota > Metazoa > Chordata > Actinopteri > Kurtiformes > Apogonidae > Apogon > Apogon talboti. The sequence goes on along the minus strand of JAPQRQ010000019.1, from coordinate 5,377,260 downwards.
AAGGGTGCTGGAGTGAAAGGTGTGGGAGTTCTGAGGTGCTCTGTCTGTCAGGATGTCTACAGAAACATGGGTCCCACATCAGCAAAGATACCCATGGCTGTGTGGGCTAAGGTTTGCATTTTCAATCACAACAGTGCAATGGTAATAACACAGATTTATTTTTAAGATTTTAGTAGTGTGAGAAATTTTGAAGTCAGTAAAGAAATATTTTTGCATATTTTTAAAATCAATAAAAACACTTCAGCACTGTGCTTAATTATGCAATTTACTCTTAATACTAACATGCATTCTCAAAAAAACAGCTGAGATGCTTGTGTTTTGTTCTGGTATCAAGTGAAAATCATCAGGTGTACTTGTTTTGAATATCATTTCTTGCAGGATCTAAAAAAAATCAGCCATAGCTATCTCATTTTATGTTAATTTAAATTTTTAAGACAGAAAGCTTAATAATAAACCCAGACTCTTACCTGGATGAACCTGAAGCCTTGTTGTCACGTCAGAAGGGTTTGTAAAAGTGGAGCCTCTGTCTGGAACAAGGAGTGGCGTCTGTATTGTCAGCCGACCTGAAGTATCTCATGAATGTTGAGTGAAGTATCCACCTCAACCTGCTGGACTACTGCACAGCACATAAACATGAGCATAGCAGGGCGTGGAACCAATTCATCAGGACTTTCTCAATAAACAATTTATTTGTATAAATTGATCTAGAGTCTCTGTAACACCCCCCACCAATAAAAACCACAGGGGTTCATTGATCTTAGTCTTGACAGGCTGAGCGGAGCTAGTTCAACCTGATCATACGCTGATAAATGGTTCTGATCAGATACAGCTGACATGTGTAAGGGAGACATACATCTCCTTATCTGTAGCTTTAAGTTTTTCTCACCTTCTGCCCTTTATCAATGTTTATCTCTTAGGGCATTAAAATGCATTAAATAAACATTCAATTTCATCTTTCACTCTATCTATACATATGTATGTATATACTGTATATGCCTGTATATGTTTTTTTGCATATGTGTATATATGTATATGTGTATATATACATATATATTTTTCCTTTTCAGTAGGACCAGGGGGTGGGGAGGGCGTATTTGTGTGTTAAGCAAAGTGTAATTGTATTTT
>JAPQRQ010000019.1:5311983-5342897 GCA_037367365.1 Apogon talboti | reverse complement strand
CACACACACACACACACACACACACACACACACACACACACACACACACACACACACACACACATACACACACATCATAATAGATTATTATAGGCATCATTGTAAAGTCATAATTTTGTTGTTCCTCTTTTTTTATTCAAGCATAAATGAAGCTGCTTGATAACACACACTTTTACTTACTTAGTATCAGTTCAAAAGTTTTTTCAGTTGTAATTTACCAAAATATAAATTATTGTGAAGATCACGTTTTAAAAGCGGCTGAAGTGGTGAAAAAATTGTGATTAAAGTACAAAATTTGCTGTTAGTATTCAATAATACTTTTTTCTGCAGCCATAAATGATTAATTTTTACATTCACTAAAGAACTTTACATTCCACTTACACAAACATTTAACGTATTTTTAAAAAAATCGAATTAAAAAGTGAACAAATTTGTATATTTTCTTTAACTTTACACCTGGTTGTGTAACATCTTGTGTCAGTTCATAACTATGTTTATTCTAATCTTGACTATTTCTGTCATAACTTTATTACCCTGAAGACTTATGTAATATTATAATGAGCAACATTAACATGGTGACATCTGTGATGGCAAAAATAGCCAGTCCAGTTTTTGGATTTTAGTAATATTTTTTTAAACAAATAAACTCATTATTTTCTTCCATTTTATGCAACTGAATGTTTCTTAGGCAGACACCTTAACCCCAGGTACGATAGTTTTTCCTGTTTGATTCAGCCTGTGCAGGAAAATAGTCCAATGACTAAATGTCTTGTGTTTTCTTTCCTGTGTCATTAATGTCATCCAGTGGTAGATTTTACTCACCAACACTCCAGCTCCCAGAATGCCTCCAAAGTACCACACTTCAGCAGTGATGTGTTCACTGTCCACAGTCACTCCACCAGGAAAGAAGAGCAAAATGTTGCATAGAATACATAGGATGGCCAGTGGTATTAGACAGATTCCCAGACACTTTGCAAAGCCACCTGAACACATCCTGACACTGATGGTTACACAGCCTCAAATAAACAAAAAAAAAACCCCAAAACTATTGGCTCTCGATGAGTCTGGGTTTTACAATCAAAGTTTAGATCACTTGGTCAGCTGTTTAAAAAAAAAAATCCAGATGGCAGATAATAATTTCACAGCAGTTTTTGGCCTCTTTCTACTTCTTATTCCCAAGCCTCCCAATTTATAAATCTGAAATTCTATTTTTTTTTTTTTTTCCCTAGAAACGCTCTTTCCACTAACTGAATGTATCTGCCTTGCCTGTCCTGTTTCTGATGATGTATGATGCTATACTTCTGACTTTATACCCCTCTGAATATCTCATCATGTGATGCCACTGCCTCACTTTTACAGCGACCTGTAATATAGCAACATCACACACATGTACAAACACACACGCTTTTGTGGCTCCATGCAAACACACACTGAGCCATTAATGAGGGGCTGCGTATCACTGTGTGCGCACAGACATACCAGTGAAGGCATAGTGGTTAATGTTCGACTATATGTTGTGTGGACATGGAGACATAAGAGGAAGTGACAGATAGTTGGTCGATAACAGTGGGTTCCTAATGACGACTGCACCCCTAGCACAAGTTATACACTTTTAGGACTGCTTGATCTCATGTAGTTATTATACTATGAGTGGAAACTTTTCAGGTTATCAAAGGGATGAGTTTATGGAGAGATTTATTTGTCTGGACAAAAACACCTCATCCCTAGCAGAAGGGGATGATTTATTCTATACTTGTATTCCTATTAGATACCATCAAGTATATATTCTTACAAACACAACAGAACATAAAATTGACCTATAAACAGACTGACCAAAGGAAAAGTCACTAGTTTGGGTGATGCACTATGTTGGCAGCTATAACTCAAAAAGTACCAAATTCACTGACCAACACAAATCACGATGAGCTACGTTCCATACAAAACGTATTATATATACAGACCATATATACAGTATATGTAAATATACACAGTAGTATATGCTATCTTCTACAGTGTTGAGCTAATTTATGAATTTCACAGTCCTCACTTATAACTTAAGGTATTTTGTTTGATCTGCTTAGTCCACTCGCAGATTAAAGCATTGGCATGTTCTTATCTATAAGTTTATTCTAGGTACACTACCATCATACACTTTGGTTTACATCTGTCTAAAAAGTACAGGTGGTTATAGTCTTCGGCACAGAATTTATCATCATTGTTACATGTACGTTTTTACACAAAACATTTTTTATTTTCATCCTCATAATTTTTCTTTAGTGCAGCTTTTTGGTGTCCTTGAACTTCTGCAAATATAGCCTACCATATACAGGTTCAGCTATGCACGGTTTATGTAGTATAGGTTTACATGTCTGACAAAAGCTGCCTTTATTGGTATTTAACTGAGAAAATGTCAAGATGAAAGTTATCTGATGAATTTGAAGCAATAAATGTCAGCAGTTACACTGTGGAAGTATCACAACACACTAATCACTCATAAACAGTCAGGGGGAAATTGCCAGTTTTCCCTGCCAGGTGGTTTAAAATTAATAATAAAACAAAACATAACATAACATAAAACAACCAAAGTAAAGTTTGTTTGTTGAGCTTATGACTTTAAAAAATTTTAGTCATTTGATTTATTTTTACAAATTGAAGGTTTTGTGAATTGTTGAAAATATGAAAATAACCAAGCATATTGCTTTCATTTTATATGTGACATGTTCCTTATATTTATTGAAATAACCCTTAAACCATTTACCGGCAGTGTACATGTACGTGCTATTTATTTATTCATATCTTATAACCATCTATGTTATCTGGCATCCGTTTCGCTGTAACTGTCCCTGTTGAGCCCAACTCAATAAATCCCAGAGCAACCGATCAAACGGTGAAAGTTCACTCTGGTGTAATCTTATCACAGTTTTGTCACTGTTTCGTCTCGCTTTTAATGCTAGTTGTTATGCTAAAGGATGGACTCGTTGATGTTCTGCTCTCGTCGGTCACCGGTGGTGTGTTTAAGCGGTTGTGTGTCCTCTAGTCAACCGTTAGCTACACATGTAGGACTGAGTGAGTGAACAACAGTTACCATGGAGATGGAGAAACCGGAACTCCGACAAGTTTAATGTTATGCTAACAGCTAGCTTAATCGTGTTGTATTTCTAGCGTTAGCTGATGGGAAAGTGTGATCAAATAGTTTGAAACGACAGCCATTAACTTTTTCAACAGCTCATGATAATGCTAAATATATAGTTAGTATACGACTTGTGCTGTGGATATTAACTAGGCTATTTATAACCTGTTCTGTATAGTGTTAAGAGTTCAGTTTACGTATATACCATTACCATGTCAGACCAACAGCGAGGTTACACTGGTCTACAAGTAAAATGCCTCCAGAATAAAAGTAGCGAAAGTTTTAGTCACGTTTTATCCATAGTCTGAGAATTAATGAAAGACTGGGTTTTACTCCAAAGGAATGTTTGCCTCAGAGCTACCAGATCAACTTAAAAGCAATAGTTTTTAATAGTACATAAACAATAGTTTAAAATAAAGGTCAGATAATATTAGAATAATGCTTTCAAATATCTCACTATGACATCCCCCTTGTTATTTTACACTACACCTCTGACAGTTCATCCTTTCTGGTTGTGATTGGGCAGGAGACACCTGCCCAATACATTAACTTTTCAGTTTCTTTCTAGTGGAAGATTTATAAATCTATTATATAAATATACTACATAAACCAGTATGTATGTGTAATAACACATAGTCTTATACATGAAAACATCAGCTAACCAGCACTTTTGTCATTTGTTTTCCAATTGATCTTATTAAAGTATGTAAGATTTTGTGTGTGTAGTCTCTGAGGTAGATAATGAAAAAAAAGTAGACCAGTGATATTAAGCTTAAAACACCCTTCATGTGGGAGCAAAGGCGTGAATACTGTGATATGGTCATAGATTTTATTAAAGTGCTGTTTGAGAGATACTGTCTGTGTTTGCTGTCTTTAAATTTAATTCACTGCTCCAAAATCTATCCTGATCTATCCTGCTTATTCTTACATGAACAAGGTATTTTATTGTCATACTTAGCTAAATAAAACAAGAGGAGGCTTCACTAGCATGGACTGTATAAGAGAAAATAAATGTATAAGTGTTTTTGTTGTATACTGAAAGTCTAAGTATTCTTGGCCTGTAGTTACTCATCTTTTTATTTAACCAGTTTACAAATAACATAAATATCCATGAGTCAGAATGAGCAAAATATATTTTAACAGTCAGGCAAAGCAATTACATCTTTCAGCCCCACAGTCATTGAAATTACCATTAAAGGAGTGTACGGAGACCAGCTCCTTCATTTTAAAACCAGAGGGAGCAGCAAATAAAAAAACCACCTCCCCAAGCTCAGGCCAAAGTTCCCAAGCTTTAGGAACTGCCAATAAAAATGTGAAACTGTGGCCTGTTAACTACTTTCACACAAAATGGCTTCTCCTACGTAGCACACCAGTGTATGTTACTTATAAATGTAGCTGTAACAAGTGAGCTTTGGTGTAGAATAGCCGAGTGCTGAGAGTAAGCATGGGTGGAACTAAAGCTGACCTTTTATGTACACAGTGTTTTTTACACTGTGTTAATATTGACAGTTATTAAAGGCCTCTATTGTAGACTAAGTGAGAGTTATATACTGTACTTATAGTCCTCATATCCTGTATACTGAACTTATATACTGTTAATTTACTAGTTTAGAATAGAATAGAATAGAATAGAATAGAATAGAATAGAATAGAATAGAATAGGCTTTATTGTCCTTACGCCAGCTGTGCAATGAAATAGCAAGTGGCCTCTGCCAGCAACAGTGCACTTACATCTAAAACAACACAATAAGATAAATATTTTAAAAAATATATATATATAAAAATACGTGCAATCGAAATATGGGCAAATCAGAGATACTGTATGAAAGGGTAAAATTTGAAAAATATAAAAGTAGTGTAAAAACGTAACACTGTAAAAAATGTACACATACATGTAACAGTGTAAACATTGTAAACAGTGCAAATGTAATAGTGTGAAACACTCAGTTTTTAGTCGATAAGTATAAAGTATTCTTCAGGTGTAAGAGTGGTAAACATTCAGTGTGCAACCGTTTTCATTTTGTACTGCCACTACCATTTTGCACTATATTGCAAAGAAGTAACCCTAACTAGCTGTGTGAAATAATCTATACACTGCTGTGGATGAAACTAGTGCTCAATCAAACATACTAATGTTTTATCATCTAGTCAGTCAATTACAGAGGTTCCTGCTGAGTATTTGTTTGTGTGCAGACATCCTGAAGCGTGGTGGTAATGCAGCAGATGCTGCAGTTGCAGTAGCAGCAGCACTGGCAGTAACGGAACCGGGAAGTACCGGTCCTGGGGGTGACGCCTTCTGCTTGTTCTATAATGGACAGTCTGGAGAGATCAGAGGAATAAACGGCAGGTAGAGACTCCTGTTTTGAGCTGTCTTGTCTCTCTTGTACAGATGAATTACCTGAGCCTCTCTTTGTGTCCTCAGTGGTCGTTCGCCCAAAGCACAGACCTTGGAGTTTCTGGAAAGTCGTGGTTTCAGTGCCGAAGCCCCTCCGTCAGCTTTTGATGCTTTGAATGTCACTGTACCAGGGGCCCCAGCATGCTGGTGTGATACTGTAAAGCAGTTTGGTAGTCACAAGGTTGGTCTGTGTGTGTGTGTGTGTCTTTTTGCATAAATGAGCGTTTACCAGGAGTATCTCTAATATAATCGTTTACATAAACAATCTGAGCACAAGAACATTTTGTAAACAGTGCTCTCGAATGTGTTTCCTATGCTATTGAGGTCAGTGTTAGTGTGAGTGTATGTAGCTTTGCTGCTTCTGTTTGGAGCACCTGTAGTGATGTTGAATGTGAATTTAGTGTGTGTAAACACTGAAAGGACAAACTGTTACTGAGCTCTGTGCATATTTTCTTTATTTGGTCAAAGCAGTGGTAACTTAGCTATTTATGGAAGTGTTTCTACTGTGACTTTTCTCCCTTCTGCAAAATATCCTCAAAAATACCATACAGCATTTAGCAACTAAGTAAGTAAGCTGTATGTCACCAGAATAGCAATTTCAAAATGTCTTACAGTAAATAATAAAATGTAAAATTGTACGAGGCAGTGTATTATTCAGTATAACAAGAGTGAGTGAGAAATACAGATTAGAACATGAAAAGTAAAAGTATTTAACAATAAAGGCAACACATCAAGATTTTAAGTCACACACCTTTAAAAACACCAGTATATAGAAGTTTTTTTTTTTTTTTTTTACAAAAGTTTCTCAAAATGTAACTCAGCTAACCTGAAGGGAAGGGATGGGAAATCCATATTATTGAGGATGCAAAGGTAAATCCAATATGGGAGTGGCCTCTTCCAGGCTGATAATGAACTGTTTGATTGCTGTTGAGAACATGGTTAATTACCAACTAGAATGGTATCAAAGACATCTTCAAATTGTATCCGCTCGGTTGTGAACACTAATCACATATTAATGATTTTTTCCCTCTTGAAAACCCTCAGGAGAAATCAGACAAGGTTTTTTTCTCCACTCTTCTTTTAAGCACAGTGACTCACACTTCCTGCTTTACTCTGAGGTAATACACATGTGTTTCCTCTTCCTGTTTCCCTAGCTGTCCTTGCAGGAGGTGCTGAGTGGAGCAGTGCAACTGGCAGAGGTGGGGTTTCCTGTTGCCGAGGTAGCAGCTCACCACTGGGCTCAGGGGCTGACAGCCCTGCGAGGTGATGGCAGAGAACTAGGTGAAGACCTGTTGATTGACGGCCATGCGCCCAAACATGGACAAGTGTTCAAAAACCCTGCCCTGGCCCGAACCCTGAGGGTAAATCCTCATTTTCCTTTCTGTCCATACGTATTTTAAACACCACACAGACAACCAGCAAATCCAGTCTAAGTGGTCTCCAGCGTGTCCTCCTGAAGGCTAGTCATTTGTTGTCTTAACCTGCTTTGCATGCAAGGTCATGTTATGTAATTAACCTCAGCAGTGTGGGACTTACTAAACATGGATGACATAGGAAGAGGGGGATGTGGGTTAAGGAACGCTGGGTAAAGAAAGGACATTAAACAAGGCCAACACAAAGGGAGAGGTGGATGGGAGATGGAAACTAGACAAGGAAGAGAAGCATTCAGGAAACCCAAGGTGAATGGGTTAAAAAAGAGAAAAGGAAGGAGGGAAGGAAAAGTGGGTGAAAGAGGGAGGAGTTAAGGTGGAGGTGAAAATGGAGACATGTTTTACTGTATGTTTTGGTACAAAGAAGGATGCTTGATGCCTTGGCCTTGATACTGATTCCAAATGATACCCTTTTCTATATGCATTCATAAAATTTACAAATAAGAACATTTCAATCATTCATCCTCGATCAAATAAATCTTTACCTTTATTTTTAGGTCTTTATACTCTCAAAAGCATTTCCCCAGCATAGTTTTACCACAACTTCTCTTGTGGCCTCTTAACATAAATAAATACATTAAAAGGCTATTTATTAGAATTTGAAGTCTAAGTAATTAATGATAATCAACAGGTTATTAGAAAATTATGTATTCATATTATTTAATGTTGTAAATAATCAGAAATATTGTACAAGCAGGTGTTGAAATTTGGTACCAAATAGTGTCAAAGTTTAATACCCATACTAAAAAGTAAATTCCCCACATAGGTGCTTTTACGTATTCTCACTAAAAGTGGCCAAAAAAGTCACGATGATGTAATGGAAGTCATTTTAACTACAACAACATAGACAGGAAATGCCCATTCTGTGATAAAAAACACTGTAGATATGTTTAAAAAGTTCTGACTTCCTGTCAATCATGTGACTGGGTCAGATTGTTTGTGTGGACAATATGATATTCATAAAATCAAGCTCATTCTGCAGTTTCCTGTTTCTGAGACTTCAGTGGAACTATTACTGACCCCTGTCTGCATATGTGTGTGTGTTTTTTCCTTTGTGTGTCACCATTAAACTATGCACCGATCAATGCTGTACTGTATTAACACATCAGACACGTAGTAATTAGTAATGCAATAATGCGCGGACGGTGCCAAGTACGCCCATGTCCTCCCTACACACACAGTAAAAACAATAGCACTGAGCTCAGCCTCATTGATGGATGTTTTCCAGGGCATCATAAGAGTCATTCCTCGACGATGACAGTGTGTATGCAAAATCATACATTCACACCCACTCTCCTGCTCATTCATTAACACTGATTGAACACACAATGGTGGACACGTCATCTAGATGCCTTTCCGCTCTTTCAGATGCTGATTTCATTACCTCATTCAAGCCATTTTATTCTTAATTGTTTTGTGTTTTCTATGGATATTAAAGCTACAGTAGGCAGAAATGTGAAAATACATGCCCTCCTGCATTGCTCTTTTTATTTTCTTAAGCATATACTGTGTGTAAATTTGGAGGTTTTGATTGTATTCTATGTAAATGTGGAAAGCAAAAATATCACAGTTAGGGGAGCTGCCATGTTGTTTCTCTGATGCATTACAGAGTCTTAGCACTGTTAATTCCTGACAATGATTGGTTATTGCAGCTGTCAATCACCTGTTTTTACATCCCTCTTCATTTCACGTGCCAGCAATTTTCCTCTTGATGTCACATCTATGATATCATGAACCCTATCACATGGTAACTTTACCTTAAAGTTAAGTGTTTAAATACTATTGTTAATGGTTTAATATGTTGTATTACCTTGAAACATAGTTTGATGTACTCTACATTTTCCCTATTTATTCTTTTTTAACTTGCGGATAATGATTTATTTGACTTGAACACAGCAGATTCATTTTAATGACATCATTTGACATTTCCAATCAAAGTCTCCTGTTACTACATTTTACTAAATCTGAAAACTGAACCAAGCGTTGAGGCAGAAGTCCAGTTTCAGCTTGAATTACACCATGTGTAAAAGTTTTAATGTAATGTTTTCCCCCAGTGACCAAAAAGTAATGCCTACTGAAGCTTTTATATTTATTGACATCCTCTGAGAAACTTGATGTTTCAAAGATGGACTGGATGTGTTGACAGGAGCTGGGCGAACATGGAAAATCCGCTTTCTACCAGGGCAGAGTGGCCCAAGCCATCGTTGACATCATCATCCAACATGGAGGAGTCATGACCCTGGATGACCTGAGCAGCCATGACAGTGAGCTCATCACCCCCATAAGCACAGACTACAAGGTGCGGTCACCAACAGATGCTTATTGTTTCTATAATGCAGTCATAACATGGTCCGCAGAGTGACTGAGCTCATTGTGTGTTCAGGGTGTGCGTCTGTGGGAGCCTCCTCCAAACGGTCAGGGATTGGTTGCTCTGCTGCTGCTCAACATCCTGGAGAATTTCCCTCTCAAAGGTGACCAAAGGGACAGTGACGCAGTATAACAGCTGCAAAACTAAGAGTCTTGTGCATTTGGTTTATTTTCAGAAAGTATAAATAATTTGGCTATTTGATAAGTCAATAGCCTACTTTTTTTTTAACTTTAACTTTTAATCCCTACATTTTAGCACAAATCATGTTTACATTCTACTGTCTTCAGAACAGGTTCAAGTTCTAATGCATTTGAAGGGAATTATTTAATTATTTTTTTATTTTGTTTCATGGTGAGCCTTCCCAACATTAACACAAATTTCAATCTACAACTGTAAATGGATTTAACAATAACAGAAAAGATATTTGTGTCATCTGTTCATTAGTGCAGATCAAGCAAGACAAACATTGAGAACTGATTATCTTTACCTCATATTGTGTGTGATTTACAATTACAATTGTATATTAAAATGACTTAAGGTTAATTAAGCTGGTACAAGTCACTTATACTGGGAGTCTGTAGTTTTAATTGAGTAAAGAAGTTGAATCAGGACTTTCAGTTTGAGCATGTTTTACTGGAATCAGTGGTAGAGAATGACCTCAAAAACCCTCAAATGTCACAGCAGAAATACTGGAAAGGGGAATGACACAGAAAAACACAGATCTGAGATCACGGTCTGTGTTATTTACTCAACCCGTGTGCCACCCCATCCCTGACATTTTTAAAAGCAGAGTCTGAAGCTCTGGATTAGGCCCATTTTATTAATAGCTCTCTCAAATTTGACCTCCTCGTCTGTTATTAGAGGAAAATGAGATGCAGATGGTCTTCTGGGAAAAATAGTTAGCATGAATTGGCATGAAGGCAAAAACCCATTGTCGGTGTTATGTTATGGCAGGAACAGATAAAAAAGAACTCCCAAAGAACATAAAACAACATCATCTAAGGACCCCTGGGCACTCTCAACATTCCATTCTTCTAGTTTGATTGTGATACTTGATTTCCACTCATTTGTTATGTAATTCTTCTTTGCTTGTGTGTGTTTGTGTGAAGCGGTCAGCCATAACAGCGCTGACTACATTCATGTGCTGGTGGACGCCGTTCGCCTGGCACAAGCAGATGGCATGCGTTACCTGGGCGACCCTGACCATGTGACCATCCCTCTCGAAACCTTACTTGACAAGAACTACAGCTGGCGGCGATCCCAGTGCATCAGAATGGACAGGTGTGTGTTTGTGTGTGAATCTCTGCGCATATGTGTCTGTTAGTACCAGTACGTACCAGTCAGGCTGTGTTTACTTTAGATAGGACTCTAGACTTTTACTCCCCCCTTCCCCTCCTGACCTAAACGCCCATCCCATCCCTTCATGTCCTGTCCATCATTTGTGTGTGTGTGTATCTTTTGGCCACAGTGTGTATTTACTGATCAGCTCTGTAGACTTTGAACTTTAGTTCTTTATCAGTTGGAATAGAAATACAAATAGACTATAAAAGTGTAAAACAACAGAATGATCCTGTGTGTGCAGACACCACTTGTATGTTCTTTAGTAAAATTATGCTGTTATTTTACATTCTCATAAACATACAGTTACTGAGTTTGGTAGCAGTGGCATGTGGCAAGAAATTGTTTAACAATCCAGACTACCAACCTAAATAAAAATGAATAAGACAACAGAATCTGAATGTTCAGATTGAAGGTGATTTGGGTACGATTATTAGTCAAGAATCCTCGTCCGGCAAGAGCCTCTTCACAGTTACACCATTTACACACATATCATATACATGGCAACAGGGAATGGGCAGGAAATTACAGATGATGTTTGCATCCGCTGCAATAACCCATAACCTGGTTGCTGTAAAAACCCCGTGTACATGCACATGGGTTATTTTAAGATCTGAAATTCCCTTTAGCATATTACCTGCATAAGAATTGATATTATAGAATTAAATTAAACTTTAGTGTAGACAACAATATAAGGCACACCTTTTTATCATCCATGAACTTTGTGTTTTATGTTTTCCTTTGTTGTTTCCATGTGTGTATCCATAGGGTCATGGAGGCAATGGAACCTGGCGTGGTGACAGGAAGTGACACTGTCTATTTCTGTGTGATTGACAGCCAGGGCAATGCTTGTTCATTTGTCAACAGCATCTATATGAGCTTTGGAACCGGGCTGGTCCCAAAGGACTGTGGATTCTCATTACAGGTCTGATGGGTCGAAAGAGATGAAGGAAACATGGGTATAAAAACTGACTAAATACTGTAGGTGGAAAACTGTTAAACTGTTAAGCAGTTTTTTATTATTATGCTCTTAAGGATTTTTGAGTGTGCCAGAAACTGTTGCTTATATGCTATCCATATTTACTACATGTCGCAAAAACAGAAGTGCATTATGTCGGTTTTTCCATTAAATCACAAATGCGATGATTTGTTTATTTATTATTGCGAGGTGTCACGAGAAGTCACTCCATAAACACGGTGACGAACATAAATATCAGGTTCACTTACAGATATATTCATTATTATTATAAATTACCCCTCTGTCCCGTACTAAATTAAAAAATGATTGGGTTTCCTGGTGTGTCCATGTTTGTTTTAAAACTCTTCTTCTTCTCTTGTTGTAACATGCGTCTACATCTGGTTTTTTTTGTTCACGTAACTCTAGTTGCGCAAAAAGATCTTTCCATTGCAGTTTTGCGCAATATACCAATTTCGCTACGCCTGAAAAACCACCTCTAGCAAGCACAAAAACTTTTCATCGAAAAACAAGAGTTTTGACAAAATTGTCGTTTTTCCATCAGAGAAATTTTTATGCACAAGTTATATTCGTGCAATCTGACGGTCAATGGAAAAGCGTCTACTGTTGCTTATCCCTATATTAATCTATAAGGGATAATGTGAGCCAATCTGGAGCGTCTTGATGACTGTTATTGCTATTGCTAAAGAAACCACACATTTGACCAGAAAAAATGAGATGAAAATGATTTGGTTTCTTGACAATTGTTTCATGTCTTCTGCTCAGTAAAATTGCTTAGTAGATTGTGTTGTTGGAACTGTTATTCATAACTACACTATTATTTATGCAGAAATAACACATCGCACTAGAATGATAACGGAATTGAGAAGGTCTGGCCGTATAAGTCCATTAAAGATTTCTGTGTATTTGGTATTTAGAGAGCGTCCACCTTTCCAATGTCCACAGTTTTTTAATCTGTCACATTTGGAATTGTGGTAAATAACATATTTTTCCAAGTTGTGACAAACTTAGATCTCATATTTATTACTTTATACAACTAAGTTTAAGTAAATGAAGGTAAAGATGGCAGATGTAATAGAGGATGCAAATTTTCATATTTTATCATCCTGTTTTGTTTTTCCGTCACAACAGCAGGAGTTCTGGAATTGTGTGCCTATGTTTTACATATGCCAATATGTGGTGAATAAAAAAACACAGAAAATGCTGTACGATCAATGTAAAGTTTGGGTTGTAAAACTCTTTCTCTCTGACAGAATCGTGGTGGGAACTTCAACCTGCGTCCTAATCATCCTAATTGCATCGCTGGCAGGAAACGGCCGTATCACACCATTATACCTGCGCTCCTCACTGACTCTGCAACCACATGTGGAAAGCCACAACTCCTCGCTGCACTGGGGGTGATGGGGGCTTTCATGCAGCCACAGGGCCATGTCCAGGTATGGCGTTACAATGACGGAAAAATGGATCATGAAATACAGAAGTGAACTCGTTAAACTTATCTACCTGTGTCATTTTTCTTCTACCATTGTATTTCTGTGATTCTTGTGTTTAGGTTTTGTTAAACATGTTGGAGTTTGGGATGAACCCTCAACAGGCCCTTGATGCACCACGGGTATATGTGCACTATGATAATAAAAGTATGACTTCCCCTCAAAAATCACACAGCATACAATTTATAGCTAACAAACAAGTTCATTTTCCTTAAATGTCATGGCTTGTGTAATGATTAACAGTATGTGTGTTTAGTCAAACTAGTGCACCGTATTGTAGTGTGCTTCATACTGTGAGGCCAGCGTTTCAGCCTGAAATGAATTTAAGTTAATGATGAAGTACTCTATGTGTTACTGTCAAATACAGAGCATCAGTACAACAGGTTTCATATAAAAGAGATCAAATGGACATTCACAACACATTTATGGTTTTACTATACTACCTTCCTTTTACAGTTCACTGCAGCAGGTCTTCAGTGTTAACATGTGATGACAAACTTTGTCCCTGTATCTGTGTGTAGTTGCTCAGTGGACGGTGAATCTGGAAGAAGGAATCGACCAAAATGTAGCTGAGGAGCTGAGAAGACGAGGCCACAGTGTCAACTGGCCAATCACAGGTTTACTATGTTTAGTTACAGCGTTACTATGTATTTACTGCATGTTGTGACTGTAAATAGAGGCTAAAAATACTTTATCTTCTATCACAGCATAATGTGTATCTAAATGGTAAACATCTATGTACTGTGTCTATGCAAGTAGTATTTAAAAACATCATAAATATCAGGCAGGTACACATATAGTATAGTCTATATCTTGTTATCTCATACTAAAATAAGGTCAGGTGCCTTCAACATAAAACACAATTAAATTTTATTAATAAACTCTTAATATGAGTTGAACAAAAACTGCAATAAAAGAAAATATGTTAAAATTTTACACATGTGATCTTGGAAATAAGGTCACGTCTTATATCGCCTATAAAATAATATTAGTAACAACAATGTGTATAGAATTATGGTTCCCAACATTAAATGTTTGTTGCTCAGTTCACAGAACAGTGTATCAGGATAAATGCATCTTCCTCATTGATCTTGTCCTCCATCACACAGGTCATAAGAGGTCTCAGTTTGGGCGGGGACAAATCATCACAGTGGGGGACTGGTGGAACCCATCTGTCAATCAAGGTGATGATCCATCCAGGGTGCTGTGGGCGGGATCAGACCCGAGAGCTGATGGATGTGCTCAGGGATACTAGACCTACATACAGTACATGACCTCATATTAGATAAACTGATTACACACACCGGAGAATGAAGGTTTCTACTTATAAAATGTAGAGAACGGGTAGGGAAAAAAATTTGCTTTGTGCCTTCGGTGCCAAAAATGGATTACTAAGTGCCTTAATTCACCACGATTTTATGCCAGAATATGTATACATCATTATTGTTATTTGTATGTAATGTTGACAGTGTGAAGTAGAACTATCTCAACTGTTCATCATGAAACTACAGTTTATTTTTTGCTCTGCTTCTGATTTCAAGCTGCTATATCGGTATGTGTAGGATTTTGAGTACACTTTTATCTGCTGCGATAAACCGGAAAATAAATCTTGGTACCTTTACATTAAGTCTGCCATTAAACACATTGGTTCACTGTATAATCAAGCTCTAAAAATTATGGATAAGAGGTTTCATTGCTGCCACATCCTGAAAAAATCTAATCTACTAAGCTTTGAAAGCTTTAATGACTTACGTTTTCTTAAATCAATTTTTAAGTGTTTAAACAACTTAGCACCCGAGCCACTCTGCCGATTTGTTGAGGGACATAACAGCAATAGAGCCACCAGAAGCTCCTCAAACCGAAATTGCAATATCCCTTTCTGCAGAACAACATTCGGACAGTCGGCCTTCTCCTGTAAGAGCCCCGAACTCTGGAACTCACTGCCACCTAAAATAAAATCTGCTTCAGAGTTTAAAATTATCACCACTACAACTAAAGCTTGGCTAAAGACAAAACAAAACTGTACCCACTGTTTTTTTTTTGTTTTGTTTTTTTTTTGTTTTGTTTTGTTTTTATTTTTATTGTATTGTATTGTATTATGTAGAAAGGCCCAACCAGGGACAGGAGTTGTAAATTAGCAATAGCTATAAACTTACATGCATCACGTCAGCTGCAAGCTTGTAACTATGTCTGACTGCATTGTCCCTGTCAAATAAATAAATAAAAATAAATAAATAATGTACCAGTACCAGAGATAATTGTCCTCATCTTAGATAATTATCCATTTCAGTATTTTTAAATAGTCGGTGCTAATATTACCTCAATGAATTAAAGACCATTGCTCTGGGAGACACTGGAAGATATGTCAGATTATATTTGCTGTAAAGAGAATAAATCTGTTTTTTTAAATTCATAATGAATTTAAATAAAATTGATGATTATTTTGCACTGTTTGAAGAAATGAAAAATAAATGATTACAGTGTAGATGTTTATGTCCACTATCCGTTATTTATATGTTTTTATGTTGTGAGACGAAGACATTCTGTTTATGTAGTCGGACTCACAAGATGGACTCTACTGGATTAATCCTGTCATAGGGATAGGGTTAGGGGTAGGTTTATGGGTAGGGTTAGGGGTAGGGTTAGTGTTGGGGGTAGGAGTAGTCTTTTTTGGCTATTATAGGATTCTACACACAGCTCTAATAAAGTGGATGTGCATGTCTAAACATCTGCAATCCTTTTACTGAACAATTATGCTTTCTCCAGAGGATGAACTGTTTCCTTTTAGTACAGCATTACTTTTAGTGTAAGATGCACACAAAAGATATTTAATTGGAATGCAGAGAAAATTGGCTGAGTACATACAAACGTCCCCAGTGTACAGATGTTTGTGGTTGTGATGTCACTTCCTTTAGCATATCTTTTAAAGTGTATTATGATCTGAAACATGCTGCAGTGCAGGTTTGGGTGAAGTCAGTTCACTGTGTATGAACTTTATCGTCATGGGAATTTTTAGCTGAAAGGAAACACCCAATGTCCCCAAATGCACAGAATAAATACAGGCAAGATATATTATGAGAGAGAGGCCTGCAATGAGTGAAAAAGGATGTTGAAAATGTGATCCAGTTGGGAAACCATTTGTAAGCCACGGGGGCCCTGGAGTATGCAGCTCTAATATTTCTCCACTTTCAAAACAAATCTGCTTGTAGAAAACTGATGTTGAACTGTGTTTCAGTCCTGATCTCCTTACAGATCCTAAACCCCTGGACTCCTCAGGTTTACAAAGGGCGCAGTGTTCTGCACCCAAACACTGTCTTTTACAAAATCTGCCTTAATTAACAGCCGCCCAAACAGCCTCTTAGTGCTGGTCATTAGCGGTTGGTTACAGCCTACAGCGCTGTTTGTGTTGCATTCCATCTGGATTATCAACCACCTGGCACAATGCACATGGACCCTGGCTGTCTGACACAGCACTATTGGAGGTAATATTGTGCACTATTTCCCTACATGTGAGCAGGTATATCTGTCCGACAGATGTGATTGATGTCCCCAAACTTTTTAATATCTTGTAAAAGGGTGAAAGGATGTTTTTGCAGGTATACATTTCATTCAAGCGTTTTTTTGGCTAAGAGTATATTCAGGTAAAATCCAAATTAAAAATATAGCCATGTAAAATGCCGTCAGATCACAGCAACATAAAAAGGTGGTTTCCAGACCTTTCAACTTGACATTTGCAAAAATACATCATGATCATGAATGAAAATATGTCCACATATTCTCATAACTAAAAGTCATTGAATTAAACCCATTTTGTTTAATTCATTGAATTAAACCCATTTTGTTTAATTCAATAAAGTAAAAAAAAAAAATCTAACTGAAAACAGCTGGCAACTGCCATATAATACAACTGACACCACATCAATAGATGGGGATGAGAAAAGCTATGAACAAAAATTAAAAAAAGGTATTTTTTGTAAAAAAAAAAAAACCCAACTTTTTTTGCTTTTTTCTTTTTTCATTACACAGACATCCTGATATGTCAGATGTTTGTATTTCAGTGTATCATCATCGCAGTATTGTGATCCCAAGTCATGAGTTATTCCATCCTTAATACGTAGAGTATGAGTGTGTGGAAAACCAGTGATTAAGACCTGCTGTTGACTCAGTGATTTTTGTGGAGAGGCTTTCTTCGGAGCCCTACAAGGCCCTGCTAGATAAGAGGCTGTGAGAAACTGACTCACCACACACACACACACACACACACACACACACACACAACGTCTTGAGGGACTCTTCATAGTTCTGTCTGAGCCCTGTGCACCCATTGGTCAGCCCCTTTCCTGTCAGTTTCCTGTCCCACGTTGTGTCATGGCAGAACTCCCTGGATCTGTTGAGCACACTCACACATGCACACTGCAGCCTCCCGTCACTTGTTTTTGTTTCCTGCCTCCCCAGCTGCTCTCGGCCATCCCTCCCCTCCTCTTCCTCTCTTTCACTGCTCTCCTCTGTCCACTCCAGCTCTCTCCTTCTCCCCTCCTGCAGTGGCGTGAGTGTTCTGGGTGAGCCATGTGCTGTTCCGTGGGTTTCGCCAGGTCTCTGGGTCTGGCCCTGGTGCCTCTGTCTCTGTGCTGTATCCTGGCCAACCTGCTGCTGCTGTTTCCCATGGGGGAGGTCACCTACATCCAGCAGGGCCGCCTGGCCACCTTCATCTGGTACTTTGGTGGACTAGGAGGAGGGGGACTGCTGGTGAGTACAAGACTTCACTTCATTTGAGAATAAAGCTTACTTGTCTGATTTTTATAGTAATTAATAATCAAACAGAATATAATATTTGTGTACATTTACCAGAATTGAACTTTTTAACATTTTTTGTGTTGGTTCTCATTGAAAGAGCACCATGTTTCACCAGAAGTACAAGCTTGGTGTGCAGTAGGGAGTTCAATCAGTCAGTCACTTTAAGATACTCAAATACACAGATGCCCATCAAGTTGGAATAATTTTGTTTTCAGACACAGTCCTGTTTTTATTCTTATTTACACACATGAGTGATCACCTTTGACCTGATGCAATGATTACATACTGAGTCCCACTTACACTTTATCTATCAAGAATAAATCACATTCATGAGAAGAGGTAAAAACATTTTATTCCAATTTCATGGGAAGCAGTGTAAAACTGTTGGAAGTGTATCATAATCTAACCAAATTAAAGGAAACCAAGTTAGAGAAAACTATGTAATATATAAGAAATATCTGATCTTCTTATATGCGGACTAGATTTTAACCACATCACTGCATTGCAAGAAGGGTGGTTGTTTTTCAGTAGTGAATAATCAATTTCATTTGCCTAGTGGAGACTTGAATGGTTTGTTAGACGTCCATTCAGCTCTGCTCATTGATAACGTGTGGTTGAGTTCATTAGTATTAGTTACAGCCGACTGAGAAATTAACCAAAACTAATGGGAATGGCTTGTTTTTAAAACTTGGAACCAATGTGTGAGACGTTTAATGTCATGTGCTATCTGTTTTTAGTGCATTTTTCCTCATTTCTAAATGGTTGCGTTTGTGCATGTGACATTAAAACCCTCCACTGAAACTAAATCCTTTTGGGAAGTATTACCATTGAACAAAGATTTCACTAAAACAAATGTCACGTCCTCTAATCTGTTATTCAGTGGGGACAAGCATGTGAATACACTGGAGGATTTGGAGGAAGTTAGAAATACAGAATACTGAATTAAGAACATTTTTGTGTTTGTGTTCCCACTTTGATTATTGTTTTGTTTAATGCTGTCTTATGTGCTATAGCTTTAACTAATCCCTGTCCAGTCTTTGTCCCTTCCAAATCATCCAGCCTGTGTGTGTTTGCAGTTGTTACTTGAGAACAATGAGGTGTTGTGTGAATTCACAGTTAATCCGTCTGCTCTACATGTTGCTGATCTGATGGGTTTATGCTCCAACTGAGCAGAAAGGACCTGTTCTTTTCACTCGGTGTTAAACAAAAACAGAGGAGAGATTGTATTTTTTTTTTTCTCCGATGAGATTAACCTCCTTGGACAGCAGGCCACTTGGGTTTAGATACTGAAAGGTTTACTGTTGAAAATGTTTGTCTGTTCTTGTTGCATATGTGCATTAATTAGACGAAGGAGTCAAAAGAGTAGTCTGTACAACTGAGGAGGATAAGAGAAGACAGAAAAGAAAGTAGAGCAATAAAACCGTATTCTGTTTTCTGAGTTGGATATCAACTGGCCGATTTGTGGTGTCTTCATTTGGGAGAGGACACTAAAACCTCAGAGACTATGGAACTATGTATTGCAGCACTGTTTTTGTTCTTTCTCACTGATTTGACAGGAGGTAGGAGTTAACGGTTGTTTTTCCCCATTTGGCATTTTTGTGTGAAATTGACAAAACACTTGGAGTCAAAGTTCAAAGTGAAACCCTCTGAGAGAAATCTATCTTTGGCTTCCTCCCTCCCTCCCTTCCTCTCCCCCTTTCCTCCCTTCTCTCCCTTCCTTTTCACTTCCTTCTGCATTGTCAGCCTCCCTGGGTCTGGTAGAGATGTCAAGGATAGAGCTGCAGGAGGACGTGCAGGATGTGTATGTTAGGATGCTCTGATCTTCATGTTTGTCTATGTGATACAGAGACAGGGAACGACCTTGGGAACTTCCCTCCTTCCATTAGGATGTGATTTATATTTCCTGAGCACCGGGAGAGATAGCAACACAGGAAAGGAACAGAGAGGAAAGCAAAAACATGAAACAAACGGTCTGAGTCGCTGTGATTTACCTGTATCTGCTGCACTAAGACGTACGCACGTATCGCAGAAAACTATACTGTCTATGTGGCTGCTGATGGGGAGGGTGCACTCAGCATCCATTCATTTGTCAAACAGTTTAGTCCAGTCAGTGTAGAAGTTGTCATGGCAACAGGGGAGCAGAGCTGTCCAGGACTCCCCGTCTCCAGAAACTTCCTCCAAACCCTCCGGGGAGATATAATCCCTCCAGCACGTCCTCATTCGGCCTCGGGGCCTCCTCCCACCCTGACACAGTCTTATTCTTTGTGTTGTTACTCAAAGTTCATGATCATAGGTGAGGGTAAGGGTGTAGACCGGACGTAAATCAAGAACGTACGTGAAAAGCGGCGCCTTTAGCACTAAAGTACAGCACAGAAACCACGACCACATTCAGAAGATGCACCAAACTATATATGTTGACATTTCCTTCCATTTCTACGAGACTTAGAGACACATGAACCTCTGCACTTGGGACAGATTGTCCCACTCCACTATTGTTTACATATAGAGGTCAACAGACTGTATTACAATTTCTAAACCATTATTTTATTGAGAGGTACAGTAGTGGAAAAAGGTTTTCGAACACCCTTAAATTTTTACACAGTCACAAATATCATTAAATGTTTGTGGGAAAATATTTTTTTGTTTCAAAAGGTGTGGCTGCATCAGACAGACATGAACAAATGCAAATGATTTTTTTTCTTGTTTATTTTTAACAGAAAAAAACTAAAGACTTGACAGTTTCAACGTGTCACACCCTGGATGTGTTTCCTTATTTTGCCTAAGCAGTCAGTTTTGACCTCGACAGAGCAGTGCACGTACAGAAGGGAGCATGTGGGTTTGGAAAATGGAACAATCCTTGGCACAGTTCAATGACTTCAGAGTGATTCTGAATGCAATATATCACAAATGCATGGGGTGTCCAATAACTTTTTTCCATCAATGTATCCTCATCACCTAAAAACAGAATAATACAACATCTGTCCCATAATTACTGAACAGAGCAACCATGATGTCACCCCTTAGTTTCTGAAATGCTGTTCTGAAACCAGTAGTCTGTAATTTGGCCATTGCCATGTTTGCTTTATGGAGCCAAAACACCTGAGGGGTCAGAGTTGAGCTAATGCTAAGTGCTAGCTCACTGACCCAGTAAAGTAGTGAACATCATAAGCTGTTATTGTTCTTGTTAGTGTAACGCGTTAAGCAAACTTATACTGGAGCTTTCATCCAGGAAAAAATAATGTGTTTTATTAAAAAAATTAAAAATTAAAAAATGACTAATAAGAAATTTTAAGGAGAAGTTTGATGTACTGTCCATCTGTGGGATCCAGGGTGTTTTAGAGCCACCCCCAGTGACTGTCAGCTGTATCACATATTTTGGCGCTGACTTTATTTTGTCATGTCATCTGTTCTCCGATTGTAACCTTTGTTGCAACATTTTTTCTTTTTGAACTCAATATATACCGTCATATCTATTACATGTTCTTTTATTGCATATTAAGCAGAGCACTTATTGCTTACTTTTCTCACTACAAGTGCCATGGTTCTGTTCCATTACACTGCTTATATACGGAGCTCCTTAAGCCCCCAAAGACTTATGTGCACAGGATAAATGATTTCCTTTTTCACATAAGATGTTACCATGTTTGCACCATTTAATAATCTTTTTCTCACAAGATAACTTGTTCAAACAAGATAAAAATATCTCATCTTTTGGGACTTTAGGGATCTCTATTTGTCAGAGAAATGCGACTCCTCACACTGGCAACAGCCTCAGACCAAATGTTTTAACCCCTCCTACATTTTATTCTAGTGTCTATTAACCTCCTAAGACCCTCTGTCGACATATGAGGACAAGAAATTCACAGCTCTATACAAAAAAACCCAATAAACAACTGTCCACCGCAAATGACATTCCATAAAATTTGTTAAGAATGCATCTGAAAAAACTGTTGCATCATGATGTTTCCAATATAAGCAAATATTTAATAAAAAAAAGCCAAAACTCAAAAATCTGTAGCTTTCCTGGGTCTTAGGACGTTAATGACCTCGTTTATGTCAGAGTTGATGATTGTCTGTGTAAAAAGTACAGTTAAGTGTTCATCTATGATGGTGACTCACAGCTGTGACAAAAAATGGAAGTAGCCTTTAAAACAAATAATGAATGCAATTACAGAAAATCCTAGCAGCAGAATAAAAAAACAAAAAACAAAGACATATTTCTTTGTAACAAGATGGGATTAAAACTTCACAGTCTCACTTTTTGATATCATCTCGGTCTTTTTGTTAAAAAAGACAAAGAAAAATTCCCATCTGCATTATTTCCTTAATTGTGAGATGCTTGTCAGAGACTGTACTCCTAATACCTCTCTGTGTTGGCAGATGCTGGTTCCAGCTGTGGTTTTCATCACTTTGGGGAAATGTAGCTGCTGCTGGAATGAAAGCTTAATGGTAAGGAACTCTCAATGTATGTGAATAAAACCTGTTAAACTGTGCTTATGTTTGGATTCAGAACTTTAGATTATAAAGAAACATACGTATACCTGATCTACATTGAATTTTGCTTCTTCTACTAATGAAAAACTGGCCACTGATCATAAAATGCTTATACTCAATTTTCTTGATACACATATTATTCTTTCTGGGGGAAGCAGCCTCTATCCTCAGTCTTCCCATTTCTCCATTGGAGTAAAAAGCTATTTTCTTTTAACTCCACATGGAGAAACGGACCATGCAGCAGCCCTTATTCCAACTAACACTGTGCCTTATGAGGTGGAATGATAATGCTAATCCAGCTAATTCAACAAAGGCCCCTTTGTTGGGTAACACTAAGCAAGGCTCACGACACCAAGCCCCATGCACAGCTGCAGTAACTGTGATGTGTGTGTATGTGTGAGCAGCAGCTGCCTCCACGGCTAAAACCGCAAAACCAATCCACTTACGTTCTCACAGCGTCACATGAACGTCCACAGACATGCACACGTGTTTGTTTGGTCCTGTAAACTAATTTGTGCGTCTGTTGTTTGACAGATGTGTGGGTCGGTACTGGCAGCCGTGGTCGGCCTGGTGGGGTCCGCCTACTGTTTTGTCATATCAGGGTTCGCCTTGATGCAGGGACCCCCGTGTTTCACCTCTTTAGGATGGTCGAACCCCTTTGCAGATCAGGGGGGCAGGTACGGAAAGACCACAAAGGGATGCACACTGTTGACTGTGAAGTTGGAATCATTTTGTTTTCAGACACAATCATGTTTTTATTGCTATTTACACACATCTGCAACGACCTTTGACCTGGTTTACATGGATTTATTCTTGATTTATTCAGGTTTTACATTGATTTATTCAGGTTTTACATCGATTTATTCTTGATTTATTCAGGTTTTACATTGATTTATTCTTGATTTATTCAGGTTTTACATTGATTTATTCAAGTTTTAAATCGATTTATTCTTGATCTGGTGCAAGAATAAATCACGTTGCCACAATCATGTCATGAGAAGAGGTAAAAATATTTTATTCCAACTTAATGGGTAACAGCATGTGTTCATACAGTATGTGCATACAGCTCTGAATACTATCCCAAACTTCCAGACCTGACCAATTGATTGATAGACACAAGCCATTGAACAAAGCTGAGCTTCTTACATTTTTGACTTGTAGTCGCATAAATCAGCCAGCATCAATGAGATACACGGGTGCAGAGCATCCTAAGACACATGGAAATAATATATGTACTTATTTACAAACTCTTCCACCAAGTAAAAAAAAAATAGTAGTGTTTAAAAATAAATCTGAAGTTGTTGTTTTTGCCTTATTTCCTTTTTCTTTTTTGCATTTTTGTTGTCTGTAAATAAATAATAAATGGTCAAAATGATAATTGTTTTTAGTTGGAATTTGGTAGAAATGTTGACAGTAGAAATATTAATTTTATTGAACATAATACAAGTAGGAAGATAAATGGTCATTTCATCTTTTCCAATACTATATATCTGAGGCATGTAAGTCTATTGCAATTTGCTATTTTTTTTTTTTTTAAGTGTCCGATGATCCTTGTGAGGATGAAGCAGTTCAGAAATTAATAAACAACTTCTCCGGCAAAAAGCAAACAATCCTCACATTTATTAACTTATGATATTTGTTTCTGGCTTAGTACATTACCAGTTGTAAATCAAATGATTAATATCACATTTGTTGGTATTTAAGCTTGTGTTATTTTTTAAAATTGTCTTAAATATGATAAATGCTGAAAAATATTACCTTCACAGGGCAGGTTTTCTAAAATAAATACATACAAAATTGCGTAATAATTAACACAACAAGAGTTTAATATAATTTACAAAACAATACAGACCAAATGGGAGTTTTACAAAGTCAGGATTCTTCAGGATAAAGTTTAAAAGTGATTTATGGTACCTAAAAAGACAGGATAATAAAGCTTTGTTTACTTTGTTTGCTGATTTTCTACATTTCTACCAGCCTTCTCATACTTTTGCATCGTTCCTCTCAGGTATCTCCTGCAGCCAGAGACGTGGTCGCGGTGTCTTCAGCCTGTCCACATTGTGGAGTGGAACGTCACTCTGCTGTGTGTGTTACTGGGCCTGGCCGTCCTCGAGTTCATCATCTGCCTTTTACAACTGGGCAACGGTTTAGTCAACGCCGTCTGCCGACCCTGTTGCTACAAACAGGAGTATAGCCTCAACGCTTAAAAGCCCATGTATGTAAAGTCACCTACACACTGACAACAGTACATGCAAAAGTGGAAGAAGTCTGTACATAGAACCTCATTACTTGTGAAACGTATGTATGTGACTACAAACTGATATTCAACCTTTGACCCCACAGTTTCGTCTGCACCGCCATAGACAGCTGACGACTGTTTACTGATTAAATGACTACGCAGAGCCCTTTTCCACCACCGCTCCAGTTCACAAACCCAATATTGAACCAGGAATGTCAGTCTCAGGCAGAAATGACATAACTCTAGGTTTCACCTTGAAGTGAAGTGCAAACTTTTTTATGTTTGACATATTCTGCAGTTTAGAAAAAGAGAATTAAGACAGTAACGACAGTATGTAAAAAGTGGAGATAAAAAGTATAAACCCAGTGCTTGATGAGTTTTAGTGTCTACTGAGTTTAACCCTTAAAGATCTAAACAGCAGCCAATGTAGATGTAAAACTAAATACTATTTGATATTATTATGTACCTGTTTTATCAGTTTAAGTATATCTTATCTTTTATATCCATATATTTTTATTAGTTTTATTATATTTTGTATTTCTACCTATATCTTTGGACAGCACTTTGGACACTTTACGTTGTTGTAAATGTGCTATAGAAATAAACCTGACCTTGATACCTTTAATACCACTAATTCTACCAATATGTTTATATATTTCAGGTAAAATCAGTTTCTTAGCTTTTTACTGGTATCAGATACGACCCATTTAAACGTTCAGAGGCTCTGTAGTGAACATGGAAACACTGTCATCTTCTGCAACACTAATCCACTAATAAAACCCATGTAGTTTGATAGATGACAGCGGTTGACACTGATATAAGAACCTTTGGGTTTACTCGCAGCATTTATGTACATCTACCTAGTCAGTCAATTCAATATGGGGAACAATCTGATTTTCACTAAAAAATACAGCTTAGGAAAGGTCAAATTTAGAAAGAAATTTGGAATTCACCACAAAATTACATTTAGGTCTTTAAGGGTTAAAGAAAAGCTTGAAAGTAGCATAAGAAAGACTGAGCAGACTGGTGTCCTTCATTATAAGAACAAATAATGTGGGGAAAAATACCTAACAATTACAAACACTGAATATATCACAGTACTATGGTCTGTTTTATATTGTGCACCATCCTTCATTATAATGCATCCACTCAAATCCTGCAGATATGTGGACTGGTTCACTAGAGAATCCTGACTAGAACCAGCTCAAGAACCAGAACTGATGGTGGTGGAAACGGCCTGACGGACACTAGTGATGTCTGATGGCAGAGGCTGAACGTCTGAATGCAACAGCAGTTAAATATTAGTGTTTGTGCATCCTTTATATTAAAGAGGAGCACTTTTATATGGTGAAAAATTACTTAACAACATATAACAAAGCTATAGGGCATCCTTGATAATAATAATCTTAGGTCGAAACAGTTGAAGTAATTGTTGTCACACAACAGTGTATTAAGAATAATGTAATTATATTATACTTTAATGTGCCAGACGACAAACAAGAAATGTGTTTTTATGTTTTACCACTGATGTACATTACAAAAACTATATTCTGTATTTCAAGGTCTCTTCATGTCTTTATTAATTTTTACTTTATTGCTATTATAAACCCCAACTACCTTATTAATGTACAGACATGCACTATTTTAGAAACATAATGTGACAACAGGATAAGTGTTACTGCTCAGTTGTAAGAAGGTGTCAGGTATTAAAGGTCAGGTATGCAAATAAATTTAAAGTTAGTTTATATTATTGTTTCTTGAGTTTTTGGTCTCATCCTACTCCCAGGATGCATCAAAATGTTCTAGTCTGCCTTTATATTTGTAGTTCCAGCTTTTACCGTGTGTGCAGTCCCAGGATTACAAGCCGATTTTTACGTGTGTGTGTTTGTACATTTGTTTTATTTTCAGGACATGTTGTAAATGGCGTTCTTTGTGTGTTTTGGATGCTAGTTCAGTGTTAACAGACATTTTATATATATATTTTAGTGACATATTTTTATAATGTTTGTTTGTGCTGCCTTGAATAAAAAGAAACTATTTCCATTTTAAGCATCAAGTGAGTCATTGCATTTTAACCCTTTCATGCATAGTGGTCACTGCAGTGGACAGCTATTCTACAGCTGTTCTGTTGTATATTCATGGGTTTTGTTGTTTTGTTTTAGTTGCATATCAACCAACAATTGTTATTAGACACTCATTAGCAGTTTTTTTTTGTATATTATCTCCATGAAGTGAGTAATAACTAGTATTAGAGTCTAATAAAATGTGAGAAAACATCAGATTAGCTGCATTAAAAATAGTTTTATTTCAGTTTTCACATGGTATATCACTTTCTGATATTGAGTTTTAACTACGTTTCTTTGTTTAAAAAATCTAACACATGGTGTCCAGCTGAGTCGACATTTTTGTAACTCCATGAAAAATAGGTTCATTAAAAAAAATTCAATTGCATTGCTTTTTTCTTGCCTAAAGAGGAATAAAAACACTCATGAAAAAAATCTTGACTAAGGGTTTCATAATTCATGCATGAAAGAGTTAATTTAAAGCTGGTTCATTGTTGTGCTGTTCTTTCCTCCTTTTTTCAGCGTCAGACATTTCCTCCTGGGGATCAATAAAGGTATCTGTATCTGTTTTCAGAAGAGACAATTATCTCTATGGAACCCAAAATGTCAGTATAAAGCATTAAATTATATGCAGCAGAGATCTGCTCCTGCTGATTCCCATCCTGCTTTTCATCTAAACTTAATATTCTTCTCCCAACTTATATGACATATCTGACTTGTGTTGTAATTAGTTCTTGTGTCCTGGAGTTTCCTGAGTTGCACATATTGATCCTCATCGGGGGTGAAATATGACCTCTGAACCCTGGAAACAAAACTAAGTCATTCTGGGCAAAAGAGCTGAGACTGTCAAAGTTTTTAGGACTGTGTGGTTGGATTAAGACAGTAATTAAAAAAGAAACAATGCACACAGATGTTCTTTGCCAACTTTAAACTAATTATCAATCAGTCTCGAAACAAAACATGCATGTTCTAAATTTCTAAATTTACTTGGTGAGTATTGGGATTAGTTATGTGATATTTAACACTAATATTGATCCAATATTGACAGAAAACACAGGACTATGAATTTTAATTTTTTTTTTTATTATGATTTGATATGATCATTTTCATATTCTTAACTCATATTACACTATTATTATGTGTCTTTAACATTATGCACAAAGTTACACCTCTTTTTGTTTTTAAGCTTTAGTCTGTGGTTTTAAATATACTGGTAAAATTTGACTTCTTTTACAAATTTGTTGTCCTTTCTCCATTTTTCTCTCTACAACATGACCACAGATTGAAAGTTAATTTCTCTACTTTCTCTTTAGTTAATTTTCTTATGTGTATTTGATTCATAATTAACTTATTGACCATTACTTCAGTCTGAAATTTTGGAATCTGACCTAAAATGTGGTATTGAGCCCGTTGGTATTTGAGATGCTAATTAGGAATCTGTTTGACTAACAGAACTGTGCTGAAGTTGTTATTTTCACATTGTTAAAGTGTCTTCGACTCTGTGCACCAATATTGACTGGATCAAAAGTCAGAGTATTCCCGTTAGTGGCTGAACAAACTTTCACAAGCACACATCTGACTGTCTTATAATCCAGCTAACAGAGGGATTAACTATACAGAGTGTGATTTATACTGGTTATAGCACAAAGATGGTTTATAAAAACACTGGAGTATGTCCAGTGTGATCTCTGTATCTGTGGACGATGAAGACCAGTTGTCTAAATACAGTATTTTCTGCTCTTATGTAAGTAGATCAAACACAGCTGCTGCTTTGCTAATGTCTGATAGGTCGGCTGTAACCTTGTCAGTTGGACACTGACCCCTCTGTCCTGCTTTTCTGATCCCAAACCGTCTGTCAGATGACGGAGTATAAAATCGGAGAGGATCAATTGACTCTGTGACAGACTGACTGACTGAACGGCTGTCAGCTGTCTGCACGGTCTGCCTCTGTCACTATCATCTGCTGGACCAGAAACATTCTCCTTATTGTCATCACATAGTTCGTTTTCCCTTCAGTGGCACCACTTGTCAATCAAAATGCATGGGCTGAGGTGTTTGCTGTTATTGTGCTGTGCAGTGGGGTATGTGTGTGGAATGACCCGACTGTACTTCATCAGGATAGAGGAGGTGAACTGGAACTATGCACCCAGGGGCATGAACGTCATCCAAAACCGCACACTGGACGAGGACGAGTGAGTAGATACGGCTTCATCGTCTTCATCGTTAAAGTCTGTCTAATCAGGGTGAACAGAGTCTCATCAAAATGTAGAAACATCTTAAAGGTTAAAAATAGACCATGACGTCCCATCCTTTAAAGAACTGCAGGAAACCAAAAGTATCTACTGATCTAAAATTATTTAAAACTTTGGAAACACTAATCCTATTAATACACTGAAATGATTCAGGTAAAATGCAGTTTCTCAGGTTTTCACTGGTATCATATATGATCCATTTGGACTTTCAGAGGCTCCGTAGTTACCATGGAAACACCTACATCTCCTGCAACATTGATTCACTAATTAAAGCCATGCAGTTTGACACTTCTTTTTATTTATTTTCTTTAGTTTTCGCTCTTTTACATATAATAACCATTTGATTTTCAATGAAAAATGCAGAGGATAAGTTTGTAAATTGTGATAAATCACTTAATAAATTAAAGGTTAAATGCAGAGGAAAACCACAAAAAACAGTTCCAGGTCTTTTATGTGTTAAGTAGTGTGTATAGTTGCGCAGGGAGGTTATGTGACGTGTAAATTCTGTCTGTTTGTCTGGATTTCACAACTATCGCAGTAATTTTCATAAATCCTAGTGGAAGGGTAGGATATGTGCAGAGGGAATGCTGAACTTTGGAGCAGATCCATAAAAAGCTGCAACTGTTGTTCTCTGGAAACAAACGTGAACTGAAATAATAACGTTAAATAATGACGAAATGTAAAATAAATAAAGAACTGAGATTCACAAGAGATAAAACTCATCATCATGCAGCAACTGAAATATGAATCATAATTTAAACTTTTAGTAATGACAAAGTGAACCAAACACTGGACAGAACAGTACAAATACGACAGAATTAGGGTCAAAAATCTAACATTTATGGAATAAAGTTATAGCATTTCAGAACAGTAGTCTGTTGTTAATCTAACCCACTGCTGGAGTCAGACTGCTAGTGATTTTGACAATTAAAGTAATATTAATAATATTAATAATTCATAAAAACTAGTCAGTTCTCATAATCTCATGCTTTTTTCATCCTTTTAATTGAGATCTTATGACTTCTCATAATGCTTTAGGACATTAGTCTCATTATATTATGAGGATAATATTATATTTATTAATGTTAGGATTTTTTCCCCTCAAAATATGACAACTTCATTCTCACAATTACTTTTTTTTCTTGAAATATTAGAACTTCACTCTTGCAGTATTTTCCTTTTAATATTACAACATGGTTCTATAGTCTGTGATGAACAGGTGCCAAGTGACAAATGAGATAAATTAGTTTATGTGATAACAACGATATATAACCAGTGGCACCAACTGATAAAAACAAAATAAAAGAAAATCAGTCAGTCATCTTCAGAACCCCTTTATCCTCCAGAGGGTCATGGGGGCGGAGCCTATCCCAGCCACCTATGGGTAAAGGCGGGGTTCAGTTTGGACTTGTCACCAGTTCAACACAGGACTTAAACTGTAAACTAATAATTATAATAATTGCAATTTGTGTTTTTTGTTTGTGGTTTAAAGGTCCAGTTTGAGAGATTTAAGAGGATGTAATTGCAGGATCTAATACTCATAATTTCTAATCACATATATCAGAATCATTATAGTGTTTTTTTTTTTTTTTTAAACTTTGAAAGATGAAAATGAGCTCAGTGCTGTAGTGGTTTGTTCTGAGTCTGCTGTGGTTCTACATTGGCTCTGAAATGACTTCCTCTTCTCAGTCTTTTGTTTCATAGTAGCTGCATTCTGATTAAGGTGCATTGTCTTGACCTACGATGAGTGTGAACTGGTGTTAATATCTGCTTAACGTCCAGAATGAACAGAATAAACACAGACTAACACAGGATTCCAGAGGGTGGTTAGACACAACCAGGCTTCACTGAATCTTAATACTACTACTACTACTATTACTACTAATAATAATAATGTTAAACTTGGATAAGAACTTGGACATTTTTATATATACATATACATCTA
>JAPQRQ010000019.1:5292239-5305321 GCA_037367365.1 Apogon talboti | reverse complement strand
TATATTTTAATAGGGCAACTTTGATTAAAAAAAAATTACAATATATTGTGAATAAAATTAGGAATTTTTATTTTGATGTAGAACCATCAAAACAACAAATGTAGATAAACATTAACCGTAAAGCAGGTAAAATTATACCACTTTTATATTACAAGCTTTATATAAACTTTTGGCTGGAATGAATATATGCAGATGTAACTCTTTCTTTGTGTTATTTACATATTTTTCTCAGTCACTAATGAGTTACAATTAGATTTATTTTATTATTTAATCATAATACAATAGATCTGTGCTGTGTACACTCATATTGAGCCCATTTGTTATTTTAACATCAAGCTGAATAACAAAAACTTTGAGTAAGCCTAATTTACACCAATATAAAAATGATTAAAAACTATTTTCCCCCTTAAATGACTTGTTTTTGCAGTTTATACTATACTTTTAAGTGCTCTTCCTGTCCTTGTAGGAACTCTGGACGTACATGGGGAGAGGACAGGAGACTACCTGTATGCTCTGCTGTTCATGGTGTCGGATGAAAACTTCAGCTGGTACATTGACGACAACATCAGAACATACATCACTAATCCGGCCACTGGTTTAAAAGAAAATGAAGACTTCATTGAGAGCAACAAGATGCACGGTGAGGAGCCGTTCACTTCTAAAACCACATCCACGCACACATAAAACCTGCTAACCCGGCCAACCTGTTTATACTTTGCAGCTATAAACGGGTTTGTGTTCGGCAACCTGCCCGGACTGAGCATGTGCCAAGGCAATAAGATCAACTGGCATATGATTGGCCTCGGCAATGAGGTAAACATTTAAATAATAATCATTTTATCAACCTGAATATCTGATTAGTGGCTCTTTATAATTGTTTCTGTGCATTTCAGCACACTCCTATGCCTTGAATATCCAGTGTGCATGTAAGATAATGATCATAAATATGTTTTCATTAGTGTATAATCATACAAAAATAATAATAATTGATATGTTTTTGTTACTTTAGAATGAACTCTGGCTTCAGCGTCTTCCTTTTTTGGTTAAAAATGGAAAAAACTGAATGTTTTTTTTAAGTGTGTGTGTGTTTTTTTATGTAACCAAAATAAAAACATTCATTCATTCATTCATTCATTCATATTTTGACAGAGGGAACAGGTTATTCTGAGCGCTACATTTTTTCTTCTTGAGCATTTGTCACATTACATTCATATAAATCTTTACTGAAGTTAAAATATGTGCTTCTTAATATTAAGGATGAAAACTTTATTTTTTTCCATCACAAACATTTCTTCACTTACATATCAGTTTATTATCTGTTGGTTCAGTTCTCTAACAATTCAACAAAAATATGCAGCTGTTTATTTTTTAGCCATTTAACTTAAAAGTTTAGTTTTTAATGTACTTTGTATTCTACTGTTTCCTACATAAGTCCAACTTGTGATGTCTGTGTGCGTTCAAACATGCTGTCTTTTACGACTGTGCTTTTTATGACAATATCCGAAAGTAAATCTATATTGTACTATGTTTGTAATACAGCTTGCTCATTGGATGGCGCCTTCTGAAACAACAATATTCAACTGTCATTTATCTGCAGGTGGACATGCATTCAGTTCATTTTCACGGCCAGATTCTGACCACCCAGAACCACCACACGGACACAGTCAGTCTGTTTCCTGCCACCACTGCCACAGCTGAGATGGACGCCGACAATCCTGGGCACTGGCTGCTGACCTGCACCGTCAACGACCACCTGATGGGTCAGTCTGTCCAGTGGACTCATCTACCGCCCTCTGAGGACCCTTGAGGCAAAAATGGACATGCACTAAAAACTGCTGTAAAATCATTCCATAATCAATATTGTTTCTGCTTTTTTCTCTCAAACCACTTCAGCTCTGCTCAAAACTACTCAATGTTCAATAATATTCAGGTTTTTAACCGTTTACATGCCAGTTTGAGTTCATGATGTCTATGTTGTTAGTTCTGAAAACAGAGAAAAAACAGATTTTTTAAAAAAAAAATACAATTAATAGTGGTGAGGTGGGGCATTGGTGGTGATTAGAGTTTTAATATGTTAAAAAAAGTAACATTGATTCCATTGCACTGGTATTTTTTACGATTTATGAGATTAAAAAAAAGTGGTTTCAATGGAAGTCAATGAGGGTCCAGCACTGCACAAAAACTAATGCATTACTTCTCTGTCGTTTGGCTAAGATCAAGTGCAAAAACTACTAATTCAGTGGAATCTGTCTTATTGCTAATCTTTGACATATTCACGACTCTTATATCATACATAGTGCAAGAATGTAGAATTGTTTTATATTGAAAATCTTATATTTTGTGTAGTTTTTTGGTAAAACAAGAGGCATCATGTATGCAAACTGGCATTTAATTCTGAAATGTATTGGATATTTGTTATTTCTGGGCAGAGTTGAAGTGGTTTAAGAGATTTATACAGAGGAAATATTGATATGATGTTTTCATAGCAGTATTGTTTGTGTACGTTTTTGGCTCGAGGATCACTAGAGGGTGCAAAAAAATGTCAATAGTAAATAATAGACCTGTAAGACTAAAAAAAAAAACAGTGTGTCAAATGCATGCCATAAGTTGTAACACAGAAACAGTGATCATCAAATAAAATAAGAAAAATGACAAAAATTTACAAAAATGACCTGAGGTGTCCCTAAGAGTTAAGTTAAAAGAGAAGAAATATAACCCTTTGGTGGATTACTGATGATATTTTTGCTTTGCTTTAGCTGGGATGCAGGCTTTATTCGAAATCAAGAAATGTTTCCCCAACGTCCACAAGCCTCGGCCATATGGTGAAACCAGAGAGATCTTCATCGCCGCTGAAGAAGAGGTGTGGGACTATGCTCCCACACTGCCCACAGACGGGTAGGTTTATGTTTGGACACACTGACACAACAATGACCAGGTCCTGGAGTCGCCAAGATAAAAGTAAAAAACAACTGTACTAATGTGCGTGTGCAGGGAAGCAGACATCTATGTGACCAGAGGTCCCCAACGTATCGGAAACCGCTACAAGAAAGTTCGTTATACGGAGTACACAGACAACACCTTCACTACGAAGATGTTACGTAGTCCTGAGGAGCAACATCTGGGAATTCTGGGTAATCTAAACTGAACTGGGAGGGGCTTTGGGAGTAAATGAAATGAATGCAATTTGGAAAGCGTTAGATTTTTTTTTGTTTAATAAAGGAGTAGTAAACAAAAGGAGGCCAAGAATAGACTAATTAGACTCAAATACTAAAATTGTTATTGTATACTATTCCTCCATCACTGGATATATTGTAAAACCTCTTTTAGACTTTAAGTTTTCATTTAAACCATGTATAAAATAAATTTGAACTCCAATTAGACAGGTTATTTTAGTTCAGTTCTGTGTAAGACATTTGTTACATTTCCTTGGGATTATATTTTTTTACAATAAAAAAAACCTGCTTTTAAAGTTAGAACATACATAGATTAGTTTAATATCTAGGTATAGCACATATTTGATTGACAGTTTTATTCCAACTTAATGAATAAAGTTGTTTAATGGTCGCCACTAAGTCTAATGATGTCTTTGACAACTTTAATGTCCTCCAGGAGGTAATTTAAAGTTCAGTAAGGAATATTTAAAGCAAAAACTAAATTGCATCACTTGTATCTTCAATCGAATTTTTAATTTCACCATATTTTCACTGATTTTCCTGTTTCAAATGATCCATACTTTAATTAGTTTAACAATGGTCACCACTGAATGCCCATGTTCTGAGTGTAGTTCCTTTGAAATTGTAATTG
Source organism: Apogon talboti (assembly GCA_037367365.1). Lineage (NCBI taxonomy): Eukaryota > Metazoa > Chordata > Actinopteri > Kurtiformes > Apogonidae > Apogon > Apogon talboti. The sequence continues at coordinate 5,301,517 of JAPQRQ010000019.1, read as the reverse complement.
TTAAGTTTTTACTGTTTCAATAATGAACTGATTTTACTATCATTAACTCTTGTGTTTTCTTTATTATATTGTATATGAGGCTTTCACCTCCATATATTCCCATTCATCATCCTTCACATTCCAAATATTCCTTTTGTTTGTGGGTAATATCGTGAGAACATTTCTTTGTAATAATGAAAAATTTGAGATGTAAAATATAAAACTATGAAATTAAACACAAACATGTAGTTACTGATTATGGTTATTTTACAGAAACAAGTCACAACATCAAAGCATATAACTTCTGTGCATTACCTTCTGAAACATAGGGGATTCATTTCAGCATTATAATATGATAATTACCACTTTTACTTCCTCGAATTTGGTGTTATTACCTGGTATTATTATATTAGACTTAAGGGTAACGCTTTACATTTCAGCTTGGTAATTAAATGGTAATAGTGGTGCAATTATCTGGTAATACATTAGTAATAATTTTGTTCCTGCAGGTCCTGTGATGCGAGCTGAAGAGCGAGACACTATCAGAGTTGTGTTTAAGAATAAAGCCACCCGGCCGTACACTATCCAGCCACATGGAGTACAGTACAGCGTGGAGCAGGACGGGACACTCTACCACAACGAACTAGAAGGTTAATACAGGTTTATTAAGATGGAAACACACTACATGGTGTTCCTCCATTCGTTCTGAACCCCTCTGTGCTTCTGTTTAGAGTCTCACACAGCACAGAGACTGAGGGAGCTGAAGAGGCTACCACGTGAGTTCAGCACGAAGAACACAAGACAGATTAGATTAGAATGCATGGTTTGTTTTTACATTAATCAGAATTGTTCCATATTTAGGGGTTGTGACTCCTCCCCCTGCCGCCCTGGTCAGACCCGGGACGGTCCACACCTATCAGTGGACGGTACCGGTGGGTGCCGGTCCGGTAGACGGGGAGGCGGACTGTCTGACGTATCTGTACTACTCAGCAGTGGACCCTGTCAAAGACACCAACTCCGGACTAGTCGGACCCCTCCTCATATGTCGACCTGGATCGCTTAAGAGAGGAGTACAGGTGAGGACGGGAGTAAAAAAAAAAGATCTCAGAACTCAGATGGACCCTTAAAGACCTAAAAGACTTCCAAATGATTTTTTAAAATTATAATATTGTCACGTTTTCCATAAACTAAGTGAATGTTTGGAACAGAACTATGAATTCAGGTATGTTTTCATGTCTTTTATATTAATTTTTCCTTGTTATTTTTATTTTAATATATTCAAAATCAATCAATCAACCAACCAATCAATCAAAATGCAAAGCTGTTTTTTTTCCTTTAAGGGCACTATGGGGAGATGCTGACCCCTCAGGTCACAACCAAACTGAAGAATGAGTGTCACTCTCCGTATATCCACACCCACTCAGGACAGTCAGCCTCAGCTGTGGTGCACTCACCCCTAAACACAACCTGAAGGCCGGATGTGTCTGTAACAAGTGGACAAACCAGCCTCTTAACACTTACAGATGTAGACCTGTTACTGTAGTGACCTCCACATGAGGCTTCTCCTCTACATTTAACCTTTTCTAAATGATTTATCACAATTTATAATGTTACATTCTGCATTACTCATTAAGAGTCAAATGGTTATTTGATCAAAACAGAGAAAACTGAAGAAGTGACTTTTTTTTTCAAAATCTCTCATTAACTGAACCTAAAAATAAGCATCTACATCCACTGTCATTGATTCAACTCTATGGGTTTCACTGGTGAATCAGTATTGTAGAAGATGACGCTGTTTCCACGGTAACTACAGAGCCTCTGAACGTCCAAATGGGTCATATCTGATGACCATGAACAGATGACAAACTGCATTTTACCTCAATGTGTTAAAAGGATTAGTGTTTGAAACAATATTGAAAATGTGTAATCAGTCGGTGCCTTTAGTCACCTGAGACTGTTTACGTCTTTGAGGATTAAGTCAGATGAAAAGAAATTGGGTTCATTTCATCACGCGACGTGTGCACTGGAGGAAGATGCATGTATAAAACATAACAACTCCAACACACACTGTCTCCATCACTGCTCCAGTGTTTATTTGTTTACAAGACTTGCAGACATGATTTCATTTTCAGAGACAACAGAAGGAGGCCTGTTAAAACATGGTTGTAAAAATACCAGACTGCCAAGGTCTAAGAATACAGAAGGCTCCACTGATTAAAAAAAAACATGTGAACTTTGTGAAATGTTGCAGTTTATGCCATTAAATATTGAGCACAGTCACTATGGAACATCAAAACCTTCAGGTATCATCAAGGTAGAGAAGTCCATTTACAGTTTAGCTTTAAATGCACATTTACTGTGGAGGAAAAGATTGAACAAAGGTTTGTTGATGGTTGCAGGATACCAGTTAAGACAAGACCATATTATAAGAATAGCAAAATAAAAAAAATATAGAACAAGCGCCCAAGATATGGACTATACAACATTTAACACAGCTTCTTTTAAGAGTTTTCCTCTGTTCCCCTTGTGCAGAAGAACTTTGATAAAGAGTTCCACCTCCTGGCTACGGTTTTTGATGAGAACTTGAGCTGGTATCTGGACGACAACATTAGAACCTTCACCACTGCTTCTGCCACCGTTAATAAAGAGGACGAGGGCTTCATCGAGAGCAACAAGATGCACGGTGTGTAAAGACGGTCCACACTGTCCGCCGTTTTTCTTATGCTTTTACTGTAACACCCTCCACTGCCTTTAGCTGTTCAACAGACTTATTTCTTTTTGTCAACTTCTCAGCCATAAACGGGTACGTGTACAGGAACGTCCCAGACCTGACCATGTGCAAGGGGAATAAAGTGACGTGGCATCTGTCAGGGCTCGGTACAGAAGGAGACATCAACACACTTTACTTCCAAGGAAACCGCTTCCTTTACCGCCAGAACAGACGGGACACAATCAGCGTCTTCCCTCACATCTCACACACTGTCACCATGGAGCCAGACAGCATGGGTAGGCATCTCACTCACACACACACACACACACACACACACACACACACACACTGGACTGTAGTTAGACATAGATGTAAACATTTTCATAATGGAATTTAACTTTGTTCTCTTTTATTATTTCTCTGGTTTGACCCACTTCAGATCATATTGGGCTGTACAGTATGTGGCCCCTGAACTCATATACGTTTGATACCCCTGTTTTAGACATATGAAATAAGTGAATTAAAATCTAAATTCATATCTGATGTTAGTATATGCTTTTTTTTTTTTTTTTTTTTTTTTTTTTACTACAAATGTGATGTTGGTTTGTGTTTCAGGTCAGTTTGAAGTGGTTTCTCCCACAGTCAGTCACTACCGCGGTGGGATGCGAGCCAACTACACGGTGCAGAAGTGCAGTGTGTTCCAGCGTCAGGGTGAGGTGATGCTCCACTCCAAAACCTACTACATCGCTGCTGTGGAAATGGACTGGGACTATTCTCCAAACCGCACCTGGGAAACCGAGATGTTCCGCAATCAGCAGAAGTACGATTGTAAACAAATGCGTATGCTCAGTCATTCTGTCAAAACCAAATCAAATCCAAAAATCATCCTGTGTTTCTTCGTGTAGTCCTGCTCCAGTCTTCCTAGACAAGCAGGGTGGGTTTATAGGCTCACGCTACAAGAAGGTGGTCTACCGTCAGTACACCAACGACAGGTTCACGACACAGGTGGAAAGACCACCGGATATGGACCACCTTGGCATTTTGGGTAGGTTATGAGACTATGGGTGAATGACAGACAATTTTTAATTAACTGAAGTTTGTCTACTAGGGAATCTAACTAAGTTCAATTTGACAAAGTATGCTGAGAAACTTATAGAAATCCTGTTGACAATCTCTAAGAAACATATTGAATAAAGGGGAAATTAGACGCCCCCCCCTTCCAATCAAGATGTGGTTATGTGAAGTTAATAGTTGGAGAAAATAACCTACTGGATGCAAAAAAGAAGTAAGATGTTTTACAAGATATGGCAACCATTTTTAAACTATATGGAAAATCTACCAGAACATCAGATTGGTTCATATTTATGTAGTAGGGGGAGTAGGGTTTGTAGGATGTAGGAGGTGTGAGGTCGCCATATGGCTCTCTACGTTTCATATATGTTTCTCTGTTTTTTTTATTTTTTTGTCCATGTGTATGTCTGTTGTCATTGTGAGTTGATGATATTGTCTTGTTTTGTAAGTATGTAACTGTATTTTTGTTCTTTAAAAAATCAAAAATAACTCACTCGGATAAGCGGAAGAAGACGAGTACGAGTATATATATATATATATATATATATATATAAACAGTTTTTATTAAAAAATAACACTCGTTCCCTCTGCTACTTTTAGGGCCGATGATTCACGCTGATGTCGGAGACAAGGTGAGGGTGGTTTTTAAGAACATGGCATCCAGACCGTACTCCATTCATGCCCATGGGGTCAAGACAGAGGTGCCGGAAGTCCAGCCCACTCAGCCAGGTACACAAACAATATCAGGTGACAGGGAAGCAGACAGTCAACACATTTGGAAAACAGTCTGTCAGGTAAAGATGGAGTGAACACACAGGAAGTGAAGCAGGAAGTGCCATCTCCTTTCCCAGTTTCATGTGATGTAAAGAAAAGTAGTGAGCAGTGCTTTTAGATCTTGTGCCTTCGTACAAGTTTTAATAACATGCTGAAAATACTTTATATTCCACTAAAGAGAAAAGTTCCTTAACAACATTTCCAGTACATGAGTGACTGAAAACCCTGAACTTCTGCCTTTTACAGGTCAGACCAACTCATACTACTGGTACGTCACCAAGAATACAGGACCGACCACGGAGCAGGAGGAGTGTTCTGTGTCTGCATACTACTCTACTGTGGATGTTGTCAAGGTACGTTAACACACACCGGCCAACTGAAGCCATCACACACATACACACACTGACATGTGTGACCTCCATGTTCCAGGACATGTACAGTGGTCTGATTGGTCCGTTGGTGATCTGCCGTCGCAGCTGGGCCAGGTGAGTGTTTCTACATTAAATCACTCCTTAATGGAAAGTCAGCACAGTGTATAGAGTACGTTTATGATCTCTTGGTCTAACATGGGGATTACTTTTTGTTATCTGTTGGATCCTTGAATATAAATATTGTTAAATGAATTATGATGAAAACGATCATTAACTGTGTTTGTTGCAGGAGTTTGGGATTAAAGAAGGAAGTAGAAGAATTTGCACTGCTTTTCCTGATTTTTGATGAGAATGAAAGCTGGTGAGTTGCATAACAAATAATTAGCATTTAATGGATCCATTCCCAGAATACATTTGCCAAAAATGTCTCCCAGCAGGTAGACTTGATTTGTTTCCACTCCGCCACAGTGGGGCAAATCAAATAGTTGAATGTGTTCATGAAAGGAAACACTCAAAGTGACATTTCCAGCAGAAGCTTGTCATTTTAGAATCAAAATCATTAGTCAGGATTGATTAATAAGCTTTCATTTGGATCATTTCATCCATATAAAAACAAAAATACAATGAAAACAGCACAGCTAGTGCCACTTATTACTGTAACTACTACTACTATTACTACTTCTGATTGTTGTTATTTCTTCAGGTATCTGGATGACAACATCAGGACGTACATCAGGACTCCTCGTGTAAACTTAAAGGATGATGAAACCTTCATAGAAAGCAACAAGATGCATGGTGACATAACCACATAACAGTGAACAACATGAGCAAAACTTGTTTTTAAAATGGTTGTGTTGCAGTATCGAGATGTCGAGGTGGCCTTTGCTGAAATCTCTCTGTGTACCTTTTGTTTGTGTGTGCAGCCATTAATGGTTATGTTTATGGGAACCTGAACGGTCTGAACATGGAGGTGGGAGATAAAGTGTACTGGTATCTGATGGCGATGGGTAATGAAGTGGACATACACACTGCACACTGGCATGGACACAGCGTGGAATATAAGGTAGGTAAAAACATACACACATACAGTAGCTGCATGACGTCCAGTATATTGGATAATATATAAATGTTTGCTTGTCTCTGTAGCTGGGTGGAGGTCCTCACCGTACTGATGTGTATGACCTGTTTCCAGCCACTTTCCAGGTAAAATCCCATCATCCATTTGACCATTTGTCAGAAATGTGTTGAAGTTATTGTTACAGGATACAAGGATTCATCAAAATCCCCCAAAAAATTAAATAAAAATGCTCATATCAGTCAATATCATGACAAATGTCAAAATTATTTCTTTTAGATTTTAAGCTTTATTTTTTGGTCCTGAGTGACAGCTGAAGAAACCAGATGGTTATTTATAATATTAAACCATTTTTATGGCCCAAGGTAGAACATTCAAAACACAAAAAATGATCAAATGTTTGTTCAACATAAAAACATGCTTGAGTAAAATTGAGTAAAACATTAAAATATTGAGAAATTGCCTTTATGACAATGCACACAAAATAAATTACTAAAATTATTATGGAATTATTACAGTAAAAGTTGCTAAGCTGCTGACATCTGCACTTTTCAGGTATCATAGAACATTTTGCAATGAAAATTATCATTATGTTTGAAATACTAGAGTTATGGGACCATATTGTCCTTGATGATAATCTTTCATTTGCCAACCTGTGAAATGTGAAAATATCGACTTAAGCAACAAACATCCATTTAAAACAAGTTGGAAAATGGATTACATCAAGTACATTTTATATAATATTTAAATTTAGTTATCACATGACTACTAAATAAATACTGTACATAAAAATTAAGTAAACTACAAACTCTAAGTACAAATATAATATAATATAGTACTACTACTCTTAGTATATATTGTACTTGCGGTCATGCATACCCTAGATGTTTAACCAGTCACTAGCTGAACATTCAGGAACACCACACACTGACTATAGGAGCAGCGAGCTGCCATGTCAGGCACCCGGGAACAAATGGGGGTGGGGGGGGTGTTAAGTGCCTTGCTCAAAGGCACACCAGCCAATAGTTACTCTACTGGTCAGGGGAATCAAACATGCACCCCATTGGTCACGAGCCTTTGTCTTGTCTGTGTTCAGACGGTAAAGATGCGTCCTCAGTATCCTGGTAGCTGGTTACTTCACTGTCACGTCACTGATCACCTTAAGGCGGGAATGGAGGCCATCTACACCGTCCGGGAAAAAGGTAAGAAAGAGTCAATGGATTCCAAGAATCCAGATTAATAAATGACATGTTTGTGGTAATATGTTTGTTTCCTTTCATCAGAGAGGAGGAGAGGACTCATCGGATGAACAAAAAATTAAACTCTTCAGACCAAGATGAAAGTTCAAAGTCAAAAAATCTACATCTGTTTATAAAGTCACTGCTCCACAGAAGAAACAATTTGGAACCAGGACATCATTTTATATTAAAATGTGCATTTTTATAATAGTATGGGTGCTTTGTTGTTTCCCAAATTTCACTTTGTAATTAATAGAATAAAATAGAATCTGTCTGAATGATTTTATTTGAATTTCTTGTGGAATCACAGTAACATAATAAAGCAGTAGAGGGCAATGTGAGCCTGAAGGTAAAGAGTATGTGTGGAGCTGGTGGAGTAAGAACGTTAAAGAAACGCGTCACATATTCATAAATAGTTGGTAATAAATTCACCCTCAAATAAAGAAGACTGCAGAAGTTATTAATTTAGTTTCGGGGATTACCATCAGGTTGGAAGTTTTGCATGTTTATGTTCACATCCAAATAACATCTCCATCTAATTCCTCTCGCTCATGGATATTTTTCCAGCTGTGATTGCTCTTCATTAATAATATTAATGTTTGAAAGCATAAATAACACTTCTAGGACGTAAACACTGTCGAATCTAACAATAACACAGTTGAGTTTCAGTTTATTCTACTGTGGCATGTGTGACCACTAGGTGGCAGTGCTGTGCCTTTAATCTGCACTACATAATTAGCAGTGGTAGCAGTTTGTGATCTGCAGAGCTTGACCAGTTACAGTTACACATGAGGCTGCTCAGATGTCGCTGACACATGCAGCTGATTTCGTAGATTTTTGGAGTGGACTCTGCCGTTGCTGCTGTCGACACAACGACGAGACGCCTTTAGAGACGCCCCCATCACAAGTGAAGAGCATGTTTCATTTATGTTCATATAATTTCATTTATTATTTTTTTTGACAGAGAGAGTGTTCATTAATTAACTGAAGCAAAACTTTAAATAAGCCAGTTACCAAAGCAATGCAGGTTTCAGTTGTTGTCCCCCAGAGAGACGTTAAAACCCTATAACACAATAACATACAATTATCTACTAGAAACCATAGGAAAAATACAGTTAAATGACAATGAGCTTTAAAAACACCCCAGTTTAACAGGAAGGCTGCAGACAGGTGCAGCTGTATTTTCTCTGTTTACATGTTTTCAGGAGCTATAGCTTCAGCCAACTAGTAAAAGAACAGCAAGTGTTCATATCTCTGGTGGTGATAAATCCCACTCTTTGGATGCTGTTATAGGAAAAACGCTGACTATCTAAAAGCAGTTCTTTAAGCAGGAATGACACAGTCTGCTCTTATGAGTCTTCTGTTGATCTGAGAGCTGGTTCTTTGTGTGATAAGCCTGAAGTGGAGGAGGATTAGTTTTATGTGGTATCGTAAAAACCAAAGATTAGGATATCTTATTAAATAGCAGTTCCACTTTAAAGCATTCAAAAATGACCTTAGCATATCATTACTCTGTTTTTAATACAGAGTTGTGACGTTCTGTCAATGATGGTGATGTATGTTATTGCTATTGATATAAATTGAATTTATTCACAGACATTGGCTGACATGTTACTATATATGTGACCATTACATGAGGTAGTGGGTCACTCTGGTGAGGAAAACTAACATCAAAGCATAAGAAACAACTTTTAGAATTAAAGAAATTAACAAAGCAACAAAAAAAATAAAATAAAGGCAGTTCCGGTGGTTTCACGTATTGACACAGGTCTAAGGTCTCTGAGATCCCAGCATTTCTTCCCTGATTCAGACTATACTGTGGCAGCTGTGACCTCATTTGGACAATTTAAGACAAATTATATCAAAAATGGGAGGGGGTGACTTTCACATTTTATTCAGTCAGTGACAGTCTGTGGAGCAACTGTATCACTGACTGAATAAAGTGATTACAGTATCATCAAATTTTCTCCTTCAAACAAAAACTCTTATAATGTTCATGTGTTGTGTCAGATGATAGTTTACATCATTATTATTATTATTATTATTATTATTATTATTAT
>JAPQRQ010000019.1:5271170-5284214 GCA_037367365.1 Apogon talboti | reverse complement strand
GAGGTTATTGCAACACCTTCATTCTTCTCTTTTTTCAGCCATTATGTTGTAGGTTTGTAGGATGCTTTCGATCACTGTCTTGTTGCATCACCCAGTTTGGGCCAAGCTCTACCTGTCAGACAGAAAGCCTCACATTTGACTGTGGAATACAGGCAAGGTCATGGTCCACTTAATGACTGAGACATCTCAGTCCTCTGGCTGCAAAACAAGCCCAAACGGTCACTGCTCCACCACTGTGACTGACGGTAGATATGAGGTATTTGGGCCATTTGGTGGAAACCAACCACAGATAAGGACAAACATCTCCTCTTTGGTCGTGTATCTTAACAGGACATTGTTCCACATGTCTTGCAGTTTGTTCGGATGGAAATTTGCAAACCTAAGCCACGCTGCCATGTTCTTTGTAGGGAGAAGAGGTTCTCTTAGCAACACTTCCAAACGAGCTGTACATGTTCAGTCTTCTTCTGTTGTACTGTCTGAACTTCACTCAGTCGAACGAGTACAAGATGTAGCTCTTGTTTTTTGGGGTTTTTTTTAAGTTTCTCTCAGCATTCCCTGGTCTTACTTTGGGGTACATTTATGGAAATGTCCACTCTTGGGAAGACTGGAATCTGTCTTAAATGCTTCCCACTTGTGAATTTTTTTCTCGCTGTAAAATGATGGACTTCAAATTGTTTGGAAATGGCCTCAGAACCCTTCCCAAATTCACAAACAGTAACCACTTCTCTAAGTTGGTGGTATCTTTACTCCATCACATTTCAATTCCTCAAACCAGCAAACTGCTCAAGCATCTGCTTTTATAGAGGGCAATGAATCACAGATATGGCTCCTACTTACCCTCTTGATTCCTATGGAAGCAGTAGGGGTGTATTTATCATTTACTGACAAAAATGAACCCAAATGAAGAAGTGTGTTGAAAACTGACACTGTTGAATCTCTTGACTCTTCTTTTACAGTGATAGTTGGATTCAAAACCAGAACCTGTTAAGGATGATTTTTAGTATGTTCTCTTATGTAAAACCACAGAATGCACAGACGTTGTAGTTTCTTATTCATATGACTGTATGCAGATATATTTCATGTGTTGCTCATGTTGCTCCAGGGATTTGGTTGGATACTTTTATCTGGACACATACACAGGCCATTTCTGACTGTGATTTGGACGTGATGAATGGTGAGGCCCAGGCTGTCTCAGGCTTTGTTCACAACTGGAGATCAATTCTGGAAGTGTGAGGTATGTAAACATTGGAGTCATAACTTAAGTTCTCAACGGGTTTTTAAATGTGGCTAATATTAGTGACTGCAGTTGATGACACGGCTGTCCAAAAACTTGGTGAGAACACACACAGGAAAAGAAACAAGCAAACAGAAAAATGATTTGAATGATCTGAAACTGGAAAAATGACTGTACTGCAGCAGAAGAATGAACACCTACACAACATTAGAAACAAAGAGCATCTGTTACATTATAAAGCAAATGTTCATTTATCCTGCTATACTGTACAAACTCTGCGGAGGTGTAAGGTAATATGTACATGAGCACCATAAAACTACTGTTTATATCACAGAAAACAGTAAGAATTACTCATAAAGTGGATTTCAGGGAACACAGATTGTTTAGGTCAAGGCTACTGACATTTAAAGTTTTTATTTTGTGACAGACATTCAATAAGTATGAGGCAAAACACAGCAACTATGAGAAAGTTGATGAAAAGGCAATTAAATCCTTTTAATTTTATTTCATTCACTACTTGCAAGGTGATGTGTATTTCTACGGTTGTCAAAGGTTGAATTCCCTACAGACTGATTTCAAGGTTCTCTTAAAAATATAAATATTTATAAAGCAAACTGACTTTAATGAGGTTTTTTTTTCAGTTTTAATATGTGTCTTTAGTTTCTATTGTCCAGGACTTTTTATCTCATGTCACAGTAAGTGTTAACTCTTTAGTGTCTGGGACTGATAGAATATCTGTTCATTGTTTATTCAGGATGTGGGTACAGAGCAGGACAAGTAAGGTGTTTTCTCCTGTTCATTTTTGTCTTAGAATGTGCAAAAAGAGTTTTTTTTTCTTTTGTAATTATGATTCACATCTATCATTTTCTCTGGTGTTATGCATTACTATGAGCAGAACAAATCCCAAACAATGACATGAAAATGAGATCTTTCTCACCTCTGTATTTTCTCTCTAGATGTTACAGTTCACATAAAAAACACATTTCCATTGAGGATCTCATCAAAACTCTAGCATTTTCTTTTGTTATTAAATTGATTAATTAAAGAAGGAAATGTGTAAAGAAACACAGCAAACGCAGAGTAACAAGGTGATGTTGCTCTCCACATGTGACCACTACACCATGATAATACCACTACCCCACAATTCATGCTAAATAGATTTTTGTACCTATAGGGTAAAATGCACACACCTGTGTAGTCATTATAATATGTTAATTGAATATTAAGATCAGCAGCTGTGCAACATCTGCTGATGCAGAAAACTATGCCTGTGTAGCCCCATGTGTTTGAGCGGATTGTGGATTGTTTGTGAAAGATGTTCAGAAAATAGATCAACCACAGGTGTTTACGAGAAGATTTCACCTTGGAGCTTTTTGGAGCGTTCGTCAGAAAGCATCCTTGACTTTGAGAAACAGCTTGTATGTATGCAGAGAATGCCCAGCTTTAGTTAGAATCAAGGGAACTTTACAATGAAATGTTATTTAGGCTAGAGATGCTCAAAGTCTCAACCAAGATTTTGAAGTGGCCTTTAAAAGCACTTTTATATCCCTGGTTGAAGAGCTTCAGTTTACTTTTTAATGGCCTGTCATGCTTAAAAGAGGCTGTGTTTATTTGGTTTCAAACAGGAGATGAACAGCAGTCTCCTGTGTTCATCCATCTACCATCCTGTCCCTATACTGACTTTGTCATTTTATAACAATGTGGCCAAAGTGAATTTCCTTATTGAGACATGACTGATATTCCTAAACAACAAAGTGTAACTATTACTGCTAAAACAATGGTGGTTGCACAAGTGGACAACTCCAGCCAACATCAGGTTCTGACTTTGTTTTAATCAGAACAAATCGCACTGTTAAAGTAAATCATAACCAAATACACACTTTGGTTAAAAGATTTACATTTTCGCACTAAGTTTATGACACACTAGTGGGGATCCATGTTCATATACTGTAGAGTAGTCTGATAATTAGAAGGTGATTATGGACCATATGAGAAGAGAATGTTAATTTCTCTCTCCAGAGGACATGTTAGCCTGGCTTTGTGGATGCTAAGCAGATTGCTGCAGAGTTCCTCGAACCACTGCAATTAAAAGATTTAATTTCAGATACCCTGTTGCAAAAACACATACTGTTTTTTTCTGCCACTACACTTTCACTTGCAAACAAGGCCTATAAATATTGGATGATTTTAGCAAGTGGCAAGATTCATATGTATGCTAACTTTGTCACTACCTAACTTTAAGACATTATACAAACAGTCTCATCCTGCTGTTGTATTTCTATTTTTATTTCTGTATATTGTTCTTCATGCATCTTGCACAGAAGCAGATCCCCACCATCCCACTAAATTTAAGTGACAAATAAAAAATGCTTGAACTTACAACCCCAATTTGTGCAAGTCTGTGCAAAATGTAAATAAAAACAGAATGCAATCACTTACAAATGTCATAAACACACATTCTATTCACAACAGAACATATAAAATATATTATAAGTTCAGACTGAAACAAGAAATGAGGTAAATTGGAATATGATGGGAGCGACATGACTGCATAGCTCATAGATGACCCTGATGAAGGCCAGTAGCTGCAATGCGTCAATCTATATTTAGAGGGAAACAAAGGTATTTTATATGACAAGCGCTGCTGGAGATCTTGACCTGTCACAAGTTTTTTTCTTTCTATATAGACCTTGCAAATAGGTGAAGCTGTGTGAGAACCTTCTACTCATATCAGCTATTGATTTTCAATTTCTCATATGCATACAACAATAATCAGTAAAAGGAAACATGAAATATAGGGGCCCATAAAATCATCACATCAATAAATATAATGTAATACATAAAAACACATAACTACAATAATCCAATACATAAATCCTTAAAAAACATAGTCTAAATTTCATATAAAATGGATGGGTCTGTGGTTAGCCCCAGGACTATGTGCTCAGTCCACTCCTGTTCACTCTCTTCACCCACATCTGTGTCCCCTCCCAGAGCAACATCTCCATTATCAAGTTCGCTGACGGCAGCACCGTCATCGGGCTGATCACCAGCGGAGAAGAAGCAGCCTACAGGGAGAAGGTGGCTCAGCTGGAGTCCTGGTACCAGGGCTCCTTAAACACAGAGAAGACAAAGGAGATGATTATCGACCCGAGGAGGAGGAGAGACCAGCACTCCCCACTGCACATCAACAGGATTCAGGTGGAGAGGATGAAGACCTTCAAACTTCTCGGCACTCACACATTGCGAGGATCTCACCTGGGCTCACAACACACAGCACGTCATCAAGAAGGCTCAACAGAGACTCTTCTTCTTAAGGAAGCTTGAGAAAATTGGACTATCCCCAAAATTCCTTCGCAACTTTTACAGATGTACAGTGGAGAGCATCCTGACACATTCCATCAGCACCGGTGGTATGGAAGCTGCACCATTCTGGATGGGAAGGCTCTCCAGCGTGTCTTTAAAACGGCACAGTTCATCTGTGCAGCCACCTTCCCACCACTGCAGGACATCTACATCACCCAGATCACAAAGAGGCAACACAACATTATGAAGGACCACACCCACTGTCCACGCTCCTGCCATCTGACAGACGCTACAGGAGTGTGAAAGCAAAGACAACCACACTAAGGAACAGTTTTTATCCACAACCCATCAGGATACTGAACCACTGACTGACTGACACTCATATCTGGACATATCCTTGCATATTTGCACAATCATTCAATTATATGCACAATGTCTCAGGTTTCAGAAACAGTTGGAATTTTTCCAATTGCAGAAACAGTGAAAGAGTTACAGCCATCCAAACTACATCTGCGCAGTGTGTGTCAGCGATGACACGTCAGGTTTTAAAGAGTTAAACACAAATACTACAATGGAGATGAGTTTTCACTGTAGTTGGTGCCAAACCATTACCTTGAGAGTGCAGCTTAAAAGTGGATATTGATTAAAGTACATTTCCTATTAGGATTGGATTTTTTTCCTGAGTTATCACAACAAAAAACAACAAGGAACAATGAGGAAATGTGAAGTAGGTGTTTGGGGAATTTTAAGCTTTTTTTTGTGGCAGCTGGTCATCCTGTCAAAGACAAAATAGTTGGAATGGAGTTTAGCCAAGGACATGTTTGCGCTCGCTGTTCTCAGTTCTTAGTAAGTCTCCTGGTGACAAAAGACTGTGGAAAAAAAAAAAGAAAAACATGTCTTGTGGTGTTGTGATTGAATGACCTTGGGTTTGTTTATGTTGTCAAACTTTGAAACAATATGCTGGTGAATCTGGGGACTTTGATTCAGAGGAGGTTGGTTTTTTTAGAAACATACAGCAGCAGATTAAAACTCCTCAGAGACGCGGACATCCACTGTTGTCTGATGTCCTGTTTGTCTTTCATTTTCTTTAAAAAGCTACACATGCTGTATATTATTCAGTTTCTTTGAAAACACACGCTTCATTAGCAGCTATCCATTTCCACTAATTACACATTTAATCGGCCTCTACTATTGTAAGCTCCTCTTGGCATAAGCATCACCTTATATCCCATTAAATCCACCATCAGTCTCAACCAATTTCCAAAAAAAATGGTCACTTTGTTGCAGGTCAATGACAACCTTTTAGCCCACCTTAAAAATAATTATGAAGTCATTGTTGTGTGCAGCTCTAAGTCACACAGTCATAAATCATCTCTTTCCTCCGCACTAAGCCTGATCAAACAGACTGGGAACCATTTAGTGCTGAGGATCTCCCTCCTTAAATCCAGTGATTAAGGCACATGATAAAAGGGTTGTTGAGGAAATTACTCTAGACTGGAGGACAGACGGTGTGTGCTTCCCAACGCTAATTGTACTGATAGTGTAGTGTTTCCAGTGTGATTAAGGCACATGCTGGAAACTGAAAGTGTTGTGATTACAGATTCCATCTGAGCTATTTACATGGACGGTAAATAAAGTCATCGGATAAGATACTTGTCATAATGCAGTTAATGAGATTGTACATTTTTGTGTGCAAAGTACTAACTGTGACTTGTCTAATCTGGAAAAATAGCAGGTTTTTTTCCCCCAGTGTTGCCGCCTTTGTTCTTCTTTTTCAAACACTCGTGCGCACAAGTGTTTGAACATTGTTTGGAGCTTTTTCGAGGATTCCGATAATCTTCAAATCTTTTAAAATCTCCTACAAAAACTCGTATCAGCCACAGACCAGTTTTGTTTTGCTGTCATCATGTTTGTGTTCCCCCTGGAAACTCATCACTTCGCCTGATGTTACTGCAACATGTCCAGAAAGAATTTATTTTTTGCTACCAGAAAAAAAAAAAAGGATTGAGTTAAATGTTTACTTGACACTAATATTTTCCTGTTGGAGAGCAAATTCCTTATGAAATAGCTGGGTTGTATCAGTCCTCTACACTGAGGTGGTTACATGAGGCATATTTACTCTGATCGGGTGATTCTTTGCATTATTTATGAAATATTAAGGCACTTTTTCAATGATGGTAACAGCTCAACTTGCTTTAGCTTAACAAAGCTTGTTTTGGATTTTCATAATGTAAAAGCACTATGCCTTAATAAGTATTATTTTAGTACTGCCTACAGGTTCAGGTTCATGTTCCAAGTGACCTGAAGTGATCTAAAGCATGACCAGAACAGAGGTTCTATTCTCAGGCCGTCAGACTAGTCCACATAAATCCATCGTCTTTCTCCTAACCAGCACCTTTCACTTTCCTACTGACAATATATGCACCTGTACATAATAAAACAAAAAACAATTACTCAGCAAATTAGAGGTGAGACAAAATGTAGCTTAAAATTCTCCTTTAAGCCCCCAATGAACAAGGGATAAATTACCTTCTGACTCTAAAGTTTTCTTCCTCCATACAACTTCTATCACCACAAACTGATTTCTAGATACTATTTTTCATGTACAAGCCTCGACATGGTGTCACCCCGTCATATATTTTGGAAGTGTTCCACCCATATTCCACGTCCCACCAGCTCAAATCATCCAACCGATGTCTTTAAGCAGAAGTGACTGTGCTTTTGCCATTACAGCCCTGTTCAGCTGAGTCTTTAAACATCTTTAACTACTTCTCAGTACACATTTCTGTCAACTTGCTTGCACTTTTATGTCAAAATGTACAGTATCAATGTCATCTTACTTTACACGGACCTCAAATACTTTTTACATGTATTGTTTAACTTGAACCCTAAATGATAAACCCCTGTAATAGTCCTACCACCGTTCTCCTAATCTTCTGTTTTGTTTAGTTTTCAGTCTTACTTTTGAATTTTCTTGTGTTGTTACCTTTTGCTCATAGTATGTTTGTTGTCAGCACTTTTTGAGCAGTTGGACTTCATTTTTATGTTTCTATGACATTGTATGTGATGAATAAAACCATGAACACTGTGATTCTTAGCTCTTGGAAGATGACATACGTTAATATATTCCTCTACTTTCCAAACAATATTTAGTATTATCACCAAGTTGCTTGCTATGTTATTGTTGCATGACTAAGGTATTTCCAAAGTTTTTACAAATTGAAATTGGATTACTGTCAAACAAAGACACAAATCTGATAAATATAAATGCACACTATGCAGGCTGAATTACAAAATACATGGGGACTTATGTAAATCCAGAAAATTCTTAGGAAGTTGAGAAAACTACACAGAAAACAGATCTATACTTTGGAAAGTGTGATAAGTAATTTTACACAATTTGTATTCATGGGGCTTAAACAGCTGAGGCAGAAGAGCCAGACTGAGATATTGTTCCATATCTTTCAAATAGCTGTTTTATACATATATAATGCCGTCTTTTTTTATTTCCTTCACTCGGCACATTTAAATTCTTTTACAGCTAAGTTGTTGGAGACATTCTGAGAAACCTTACAGCACTTCTTGGCTAAATCTCCCAGTAGCTTAATCATTCAAAGGTTTCTGCTTGAATGTCTCCTAATAGAAACCAGTAAAGACTGGTCTTAAACCACAGCTTATCAGAGCTTAAATGTTCATTGAAAATGTGCGACATGAAATTTCATTGACCCACTTTCATCCATGCTTCACTTTACCACACTGCAGGCACAAACTATTTCACTTTTGTTACAGCAAAGAATTATTGTGAAGTCACTTTTAAATCTGTTTTCCCTGACATATTCAGTTTCTAAACAAAAATCCTGTTGTATTTGGGACTGCTTATAATAACCACCCGTGTGTGTGTGTGTGTGTGTGTGTGTGTGTATGTATGTATATATATATATATATATATATATATATATATAATTTGACAAAAAACAATTATAAAATCAAACCACCATGTTGTTTTTTTTGTAAAAAGTTGTAAAAAGCCTTGGGAAATCACCACCTGGCATCCTTGATTCATTCATCTAGAGCTTTCATCCCTTTTTTACAACAGCTGCCCTTGACTCCAGAAAATCTATACAAACATCCCACAGAGAATAATAATTTGATCTGAAAACATTGCCTTTGGTGTATTTTTATATTGGTAAATAAAAGTGGCACATGACTTTCTATTTTTAATATAAATGCTAATCATTCATGCACATATTACAGTGTTATAATAACACACACCAGTGATGCAGGGAGGAGTCCAGGACCATAACCCCGACCACCAAGGGGGGAAGACCTCAGCTCCAAAATGAAGTCAATACAGATGTATCTTAAAGGAGTTTTATGTAGCATTGACATACTCTCGACATCTGGAGGAAGTAGCGTACCTACCAAAAGCACTGACAAATCACCATGTATCGACAGACTATATTACTCATTGATTAAGTTTAAAGCTCATTGTTTATATACATCTGTATTATGGTGTCATCAAGTTTTCATCTTCTTAAAACTTAGTCGCTTATTTTGACAGTGAAAATAACAGTGTTATAATCTTCACATGTGTCAGCTGATAGTTTACATTATAACTCTGTTAGCTTAGCTCTGTTTTTAGACAGAAAACAGCCACAGTAAAACCACAAATTATTTGTTTTGTCTGTACAGTATGTTGTCAATAGCACTAAAAAAAAAAAAGTTTGGAATTGTACAAACAAGGTCAGAACAGTCATAGCTTAGTCTCAACCATGGATCAACAAACTGCCAATTTAGTAAAGATAATAACATCATATAATAACTTTATACCTTCAAAAACCTCATAATCTCTCACCCCTGTAGAAGAAATGCTGCCATTTCAGCATCAAACTCCATTCTTTTCATTTACAGCTGTGTCCAGTGGTGAAAACAACAACAGTGCTTCTATCACTGTCCCTTTCTTTGACTCTAAAACTTATGGAGAATCTTTATTCTAAACATGTTAATGATAATTTTAGGTTACTTATTAATATTTGAAAGCAGTAGTACAACATATCACCTCTTTGAAACTAAAATATCACTGATGAATGTAGACTTACATTGAACCTTGGTGACATTTGTTCCATTTGGATCTTTTACCAGTCTTGTGGTGTCCATCTTCAGATTACTGGTTTATTAATTAGATGTCAGGTCAAAGAAAATGCTTTTACATTCACTGTGCCAGGCTTAGATTGACAAGTCTTTATGACAGCTTGCTTGCCTGCTGAATTTCTTTTTATTTAATGACATGTTACGACACATTATGACAATGACACATTTTCTTGACAGACAGCGCCACTGTAGTTACAATTAATGGGTTCCATTAACAAGACTGTAAATTTAGTTTGATAACTTACCAAATCAGTAAAACTGCAAAAATCAACATTTAGCTTGAGCTAACCTCTGACCCCACAGGTGCCCAGAGCTACACCCTATTTGTCCAACTATGGTCAGTTCGAACTCCAAAAATCCAATATGTCGGTGCCCAAATTGCAAACTTGCTCCAAAACAGCAGTTCTGAAACCAGTGGGTGATGTCACGGTTTCACTATCCACTAATTACATAGACTCTAGCTGTGCCCTGCAGGTGTTGTAGAGTGAGTGTGTGAAGTGCATCTGAAGTGCAGTCTCTCCTAGATGTATCAACATTGTATTGCTGTGGATCTCCAAGTAAGTCAAAGTTTTCCTATGATGTCAAACAGATGAAAATGACCACCTAGAAGGCAAAACAAGGCTGTCTTCCACTGCCCAAATTAATTTGGCAAAAATGACAAGAGACAAGCCTGGACAGTTTTCTACAGAATCCTGAGAAAGTCCTGGTACATAAAAATCTATTTACACTGCTCCCAACACTGTCAGAGAATTACAAAGTGAAAACAAATTGGACCGGTCCTTTGTCCACATTACCAGACTGTCAGTGGACTCATTTAAAGTGAAGCAGAAACCTTGACCTGACACTGGAAACATATTTAAATTAGATTTATTCCAAATAATATGATGTTAACCTAACCAGAATACCTCAGCTGTCACTACTGCCGTAGCAGATGAAACACACCTTTTTCACAAACACATTCTGGTGTAATGAGTAGTGAAGAGGGAGGACCCAAATGCAACACAGTCAGACACCCAGGTACAAGTCAGTAACAGTCTTTAGTGATCTTGGCCGATAGCATGAATAACAGGAAGGCAGGACTTTGACAAGGAGATCAATAATAAACAAAGGACTGCCTCTGATACTCGATGGGTGAGGCGAGTCAAGGTGAGCAGGTGCATAGCCCAGACTCGATCCGGGGTTCCCATGTGGCAGATGCAAACCTTACTGCTTGGCCAGATGGACAGACTAGTTTACTGACCCAGTGGATTACCCTTTGACTCCTGCAGGCATGTAGCGACGTGGACAACTCCAGTGGTGAACAGGCAGACGTGGTGTTAAGGATTGGCTGGGATTTGAAGACTCGGAACCGCAGAGAGGGCAGACGGACCCTTCATCAAGGCGATACAGAAGACACAGACATTGATAGAAGAAGCAGTGTTCAGGGAAGCCAGGACCGACACGCGCCACAGGCAGACAAAAAACAGGATAAGCCAAGGCAGATCTGGTGGTAGTCAAGGACAGAAGGCTGGTGGGTTTACCGGGGCAGAGACAAAGAAAACTTGAACAGAAACAGGCAGGGTCCGAACCGATGAGTCAGGCAAGAACAGAGCGCTGGAGAGTCAGGCATGAAGCAAGAACTATCTGGCAATGAGTAACTGAACCTGAGCTGCTTATATGCCGGCCAACAGGTGGACCTGATGTGGCTGGTAAGGTATGGCAAGGTGAGGAAGGAGACATCTGGCCTGTAAAAGCATGCAAAGCTCAGGTGTTACTGATAATGTACCAACGGCTGTGTTACTTTCCCCAGGAGGCCATTTCAGTGAACTACTATGAACAGTTCCAAGGCTGAAACTGATGCACCGGAAAAACAAATGCAGCCATTTTTTAATGGCACCAAACACAACTATGTTATCTGTCATAACAAATCAAGACATCTCTTGTGAAAGATGTCTATTAACGATCCATGTTTAAGCTGAGATCATTAGTTAACTAGGTTAAAGTTAACTAATCTACCCTCAATTGTACCTTTATTAATGCCAATCATAAGAATAAGAACACTGCTGAGTATTGAAATGGTCATTTACAAGTATTGTAAGTTACCAATCAGTTAGCGCTATGGTCAGCCAGTGACACCACACTGCAGTCAGTTTTCCAATGCTGCTGTGGATTATATTGGACTTGGGTCATTTTCTGTGGACATTTGAGATAAATGGCTGCATTTTGTGGTGGAATATTTTGTGCAACATTGCTGTACGAGGGAAAGTGGATTAATAGCCCCCATTTCTACAGAGTGAGCAGTCTTTGCGCTCTGCACACAGTTTAAATCCTGCAGAAGGTAATCAGTATCCATTCTGGGGCTCAGACAGAGCTGCCTTTTACAGAACGTCACTGTTCATCAGTATTGAGCTCATAATGTTATTTTTATTACTTATTACTTATTCTATAAACATCCATGAGATTGTAAATGTCCAAATCGTATAAGATGTGTTTGTTTTAATTATTTTGAGACAGATGTTAAACTGACTGAGCTTTGCTAAATATCCAGTACTGTCCTCATGGAACAGTGTTTTTGCCCTCCAGGACGCCTTACAGTCACATGATTGACAACAATGATGGATCGACCAGCTTTGTTTGTGTGTTAGACCATTTGTGACAGACTTCACATAAGAACTACAGGCAGCCACTATGACCCCATTTGGGTTTTGAGCTAATGACAGTAGTTTGCCTGTTCCCATCTTTGCTTTTTAGATGAAGTGTAATGGATGAGCTGAGGCTAAATATGGGACCAGGAGTGTTACATCCCCAACAGAGTCAGCCATATTTGGAGGATATCGCCTGTAGGCTATCACTATCCACTTAGTCAGCATGGTGGAAAACTGTTGTGCAGTGGGCTGTCAGCCAATTTCACAACCAACTAACCATACAAAAAATAAATAATGGGATCACTTTTCATTCTCATGACACAGGCTGAACTCTGAATGACATGTTTTACTCCCCCAGTGACAAAGGGAGGCATACTCTCATCTTTAGTGCCATGAATCTCTTGACCGTCCGAATCATTTGCAGCCGTCTTTGATGTTATAAATGCTCAAAAATATGTTCCCATGACTCAGTTACATTAAATGTGGTCGAAATCACTGAAATTCATACCACTGTATTTTCTGATTGTTACATATTTAGTTAGTAGTGTCATGTTGTTTGTTCTTGTATTTGCAGTAGTAGTAGTAGTGCATTCACTGATAATTCTTGTATTTGTAGTAGTAGTACTGTTAACAGTTACTGTATGTACATATGTTTTAGTTATGGGTAATTATACTAACACCAGCTGTTCTACTTCCTAACAGTTGTCATTCAGTTTGCTGTGCATCCAT
>JAPQRQ010000019.1:5239360-5259574 GCA_037367365.1 Apogon talboti | reverse complement strand
CTGACCTTTCACATCCACAGTATCAGCACTTATTCTGTCACAGCAGCATTTTTAGCCTGCATCCTGTTTGCTCTGGTGTCAGAGAGGAAACAACAAGGGAAGGAATCAAAGGCTGCACACACACACACACACACACACACACACACACACCGGAGACGACGTCGCTTGCACAGCTTTAGCTGGATTCACCAGTGCTGTTGTTTGATTAAAGACAAGGAGACCTGAGAGAGATTGGCCTCAATATTGAGAACCTGGGATAAAACTCGACCTTAGGGGGGGGGTTTCAGCATAATACCGCTGCTTTGTCCTTCTAATCTGCGTCTCAGCTTAGACAACTGTAACAGAATGTCAAACTAAACTAGCAGGATGTGCACAGGCATTCAACAGGAACCAATTTCACCGTTATCTCTGATTCCTGAGTGTTCTAAACACATTTTTCTACATGGGTTTATTTGATCGGAGTCTAGTTTTCATTCATATCGTGCACCCTGAGTGCTATAATAGAAGGTGTTGCACCTGTCGTATCCTCAAATTCCCTCGGTGCCGCTGTCATTCAGCAGAATAAATCATCAAAATGAATCTGAATATGATTCATGGTATTTTGTTATGGAGAAACTAACACGTATTTTTAATCTGAAATGAGAAATGAAACCCTACACTGAATATATATTGTCAATAAGATCCAACTTTAATGTATAAAGACAACACATTGGCCTCCCTTTAGTTCTTAAAGGGATTATATGTTGGATTGATATTAAATTAATATAAATATCTCTGTGCCTTGTGTATATATTTAGTTATGATTTACAGTATTATTTTTGTTCATGATTCATTTATTTTTCTTTAGTTTTTATTTATTTCTTTTACTTTTACTTTCCATATTTGCCCCTAGAACCAGTCAACCCTCCTCTTTTACTCGTGCATTTATTAATTTTTTGCCTCTGCTTATACATATGATGTACATGCAATATGTAAAATATGTCATTAGAATATAAGCATGGCACTGCTGGCTGAATCCACTGTTAAGACTCTCCAAATCAGATATTCTTTGTGATACATTTCTTTACACGTGGTCAGCTGAGCCCGTACAGAACAGAAGACAAAAGAGAAATAACCACACACTGCCCACGGCCTACAGAAATACAATATGCTGATTTTTGCAGGTGAGGTTTCAAAATAACGATAGTTTACCACTCTCTACAAAAGTAAAGGTACAGATACTTGTGTAAAAGAACAGTAAAATCAACTTCTTTACTCAATTAAAAGGACAAAAGTACAAGCTGTAAATAGTGCTTCCACATTTCTAGTGGCTGATTCTGTGCAGATCTATTGAGCGTCACTTCACCCATGTCGGTATTAGTTCTCACAGCCTCAGACATCTCATTATACAGACACTAGCTTTTCTTCTCGCTTGAGTATTTGGCCTGTTGTGTCTCATTGCCTCTTTTATATGGAGTTACCTTTTGTATACTATTGTTCCATTGGTGTAGGTTGAAATCAGTCCTGATTTTGTGAAGGTGTGCAGTGATGCAAGTTAAGAAATTAACTATATATAACTATAACTGTATAGAATTAACTATATATTAACTTTCCCCCTCCATTTAAAAAGTCTGTTTTGAAAACAGAGTAAAAAGTACAGATATTTGTGTTAAAATGTTGAGATGGGACATAAAAAGATGTCAGAAAAATACATAATAAAAGTACAGATACACATATAATGATTAGAATTGTTTTTCAAAGTTCCTCAGAAAAAAGTGAATACGCAAAGTTTGTGAAAACAAAATGTGTGTCACTGACAAGTACAGTACAGTAATAAAGTATTTATACTCCGTTGGCTTTCACCTCTGGTTAAACTACAGCCCCATTTCTAATAAGGTTGTCACACTGAAACATGTATTTTCTCACTGCTGCCGTCTGTTAGACAGTACAGGTCAGTAAAGACTGGCTCTTCCAGATCCAGGAACAGTTTTCATCCAACATGCAGTGGTCACCAAACTGAACCCCACTGCACATCTGCCCCGTGGCATCATTACAATCAGTACAATGTCAATTATGCCACTACAGTCTGGCAGCAGATGCACTTGACAGGGGTTTATTCCAATTATTTTTATTTTATTAATTTTATACAAAGACTAATTATTTTACATCTGTCTATTTTTAGCTGATTTTACCTGGACTTTAATGGCGCCTGTGTGAATTTTTTTATAGTGTCTTCAGGTTCTGTTTTAATGAGACTTTTAAATTGTGCAGTGTGTGGGACATGCAATGACAATAAAGGCTTTCATTCATTCATTCATAAACACAAAATGCAATAATTCACAAATCCCATGAACCCATACTTTATAGACCATTTTAACAAAAAAATAAAAATAAAAATGGTATTTTGGAATTTGATGGCAGCAACATGTCTCCAAAACGTTGGACTGGACCATGCTTCAATGTATGTAGGATCCAGTCTTCTTTTAACAACAGTCTATAAAAGTCTGGGACCTGAGGAGGCCAGTTTACTCAGAGGAATGGTGGGTGATTTATAGGGTTTAAGCTCATGTTTTCAGTTGGTGAAAGGTCTGGGCTGCAAATTATTGTAATCTTTTGTTACTTTATTATTGTTATGCAGTGTCAGAACTTTTGTGGAATTGAGGTTGTGGTAGTATTGAAGTTCAGTGTGCAATCTGTAGTTTTCATCTCGTGAAGTCGCAGAAAACTAAATATTCCCCAAGCCTCGTCACTAAAACCCATATGACTCTGGCTAGACTGTTGGTTTGTCCACTCTGGGCTTTTTGGTTTAATTTCTCTGAGATATAAGGTAGTATTTTCTGAGCGACTATATAAAATGATGGTGCAACACAATGAATGTAAACCTCTCCTTCAATTTTGACAAAAAACATTATTATTTTCAGGTAATTGTACACTAATGAAAACATAATTATAAATATTATGTTCCATTTTTTAAGTGAGATCTCTGTAAATCTCTCACACTGAACCTGTAATTACAGTTTTGCAAATTATTCATAGACTAGATATTTAATATCAGCCCTTCGTCATGACTTGTTGTTTTCTGTTCTTGGAATGTTTATTGTTTCTAAATTATTTTCATCCAATGATTTGCTTATGATTGAGAGAATTGGGTTTTTGTTGTCGTTAATTTAATTACATCTTTTTTCTAAATACGTAATGCAATCATTATATGTGTCTTTTTTCCAGATTTCATTTTTGTGTTTGGTATCATTTTCAGTGTTTGGCCAGATTCCCAGCATTGGTTAGCACATAGAAATGTCAACATCATTATACATACTGTTGTAAAAGCTTGGCTTACATGGAGTTATGTGATTTCCACTAAAACCATACATTTGTACAAAATGAAAGGGAGCATAAAACAAAACAAGCTGAAACAAATCAAGAGGATTAAAATCAAAGGAAATGTTTCTGTGCATCCCGGTACTGAACTGAGCAAACAGCCTCTCATCTTGGAGGAGGTTGTAAATTGTGTTTACACTCAAACTCCATCTCAAATTCCATGTTTTTTAAATGTCCCAGATTTTTGTATGTTATATTTCCACACGAGAAAACCCTGAAATTTTACACATTTCTAACAAACCTAAAAATTTTGACACCATATAAAGGAAAGGAGTGTTTTTTTCTGCTTATATTTGATTGTTTCTCCTCCTCATGACCGTTGGGAGGTGGACATGCAGTTTCATTCAACACCAGTGCTTTTCAGTTTCACTGTCAAACACAAACTCATAGACTTACACTGACCTTCGTTCTGAAAATACTAAATCAGTCATTTTTTTTAGAGCATTCATTCTGGTCTCATTCACTTTTTTATTTGTACCCTCTAAAACATGATCTGATATTCTGTCTTTGAATTTTTTTCTGCCAATAAGATCTCAGGTGAAATAGAAACCTTTATGTCTACCATGTTGGACTTTTGTTTTGGTTTTGGTTTATTTAATAAAACAGATTTTGGTCAACAGGTTCCACTAACAAGACTGTAATGTGATTACGTAAAACAGTATTTTATTAGGTTTACTATTTAACAGAGTCAATAAACTAACGTTCTGCATTAGCTGACCTCTGACCCCTCAGGTTCCATTAGTTCCACCTCTTTTACCCAAGTATGGTCACTTTTAGGTTAAAAAAAGCCAACATAGTGACGACCAAACCACAAACTACAGGTTTTACAAAGGCAGTTCAGAAATCAACGGATGAGCACTGTCAATCTGATTATTTTTTTATTTTAAAGATGTAGTTTGAAGTTTTATAAGATGTTTTATAGCTGAACTACATTTCTCCATACTTTCCACTGTTTTGCAGTTGGTGGTAGTCAATGCTCGTCTTTTAACTTTTCATAACACTGGGTCATCTTCACATCTGTATTTACTCAACATCTGATCATTTTATTTCTTATATTTAATTGCATGACTAGGAATCTGACCAAAGATGCAGAAGACTTTGTGAAGTACACGTAGATGACATGATGGAGGTATTAAGCAACAATATTCTGCAGCACTCTGACAGAAATCATTTTCACAAATTAGGGGTTAAAGTGTCATTTATATTATGTATATTTGTGTTGAGTCATTTCACTCTAGTAGCTGAAAATAATGTTGAACAAGGACGTGATGGCAATAAAATGAAAATAATGGGTTTATGTGAATATGAACACCACTGAATTCATTTTACACAATTAATTAGTTTTTAAAAAGGTGTCTGACTTGAAGCCATAAGGTATAAAACAGTGTTTTAATATTCTTCTAGAGTGACATATGTCAACATTCCCTGGCGTCTGCATTAAAAGGTCACCTGTGTTTATTAGTTAGCTTGTTTGTTAAGCTCAGAGAAACACCATGGCCACAAAAGGACCTCATTAGTAAAAGATGGACAGGATGTAAAGGGGGTTATTGTCTCCTTAGACAGATGACTGTCATACTGTCTGCTTCTCTTTGTTCAACATTCACTGGACTGGTCTTAACTTTAGATCTTCTACAGCTGCATGACTTCAGACTTACTTTACACAGCACATAATGAATCTCACAAACAGTATAAAAATGTATGCGTTGTACTCAACAAAATGAGTGAACAGATTTAAAGATTATTTAATGCAACCTAAATATTTAATATCACCAAACAAATTGCACAATCCTAGATTCAAATGTTAAATATTTGTAAATAATTCAGCAAAAACTAGTTTAAATGTGCTTATATTTAGTAGCCTACATTTTGATCTTTTTTCAAATATATTTAATTTTAAATGTGAGATTGTGGTCCTTCTTTTATTTTTGTTTTACCCAAAAATATTTCTTACTGTTCATAGAAATGTGGACGCTTTACAGCAACAACAAGTTTTTAGTGATTAAAATATCGCTAAAGTTATTTTTAAAAAGTTATAAAATCAGGTGGAAATTCAGAATGACTGAAATCAGTCAAATTTTATTTGTAAAAATTGAGTAATATATGATTTAATTTAATTTAATTTAATTTAATTTAATATTTGTTAAAACAGCCTGTGGCCTGTTTTATTGAGTAAATGTTGGATTTATTTATTGACTAAGTATGAACTCAGCCCACTTTCACTTTTTTGTCTTTACATGCACAGTTCTCTCCAGGAAGGACACTGTGCAACAACATAATCTATGTTGTATCTGCATTCAGTCCATACACTTCTTTATTTCTCCCTGGGTCGAGAGGATATTCAGCCGTGGTCTCAGAAGGATTAATTAAAAGCCCCCTAACCAAACAGTCTAATGAAAACCTGTCAATCTGTCTGTCTGTCTGCCTGACAAGACGCCCATCCTTCCACCTCATTAGGACAAAAGAAACCACAACAGAGCAGAGATAACTGTCATGTTAAATCCATTTTAGTCACTAATGTTGAAGAGCGTTAATGTTAGCGTTGACCACAGTCAGATATTGATGCAGTGGGACAGTATCATACCACACCAGTTGGTCTGTACTCTTAATGGTATTCTGTACATTGGGGAGAAGCACCATCTGCACAGTCCAGCCACTGGACTCTGCAGCCTTGAGCGGTCTTGCAGCTCCCACTTTCTCATTGACATTCATTGGAAACGTTTGAGGTGGCTGACTTTTACTGGATGGTTTCACAGCAACAAGCTTATGAATTCAACATTGGATTTTAGAAAAGAATTCAAACACCATTATCTGTGATGCACTGTGAAGTCTTCGGAGGCCTGTTTGTAGAAAACAGACATTCAGTTAGGAGCCGGAATATAGATTTTCCTAAAACAGTGTCTCTATTTACTCAGAAGTCTGGTGCTTGTCTTCCTGGTGATGATCTCTGGATGCTTGTATTACCTGAAGGTGTCATGAATGTTGCCTGCGATGTTATGTTTCTTTCTAAAATATAATGGAACAGTTGGTGAACGCACTTGCAAGGCTCTGGAAATGCAAAATTAATTATGTTGAGTAAGAGCAGCAGGGAATTTGAGGAGCCCCAGGACGGACCCAAGACTGCAATTTTAAATCCTAACAATGAATGTTTTCAACCCAGCTGCCAGAGGGTACGTAGCCATTGTATTGTATGATTCATGATCTCAAGATAGTTTGTCAACGCTACAGCTGCTGCTTTGTTTCATTCTTAAAAGTGCACAGAGATGCACAGACTACAGGACTTTTGCCCCACCTACACTAATGTGGATATTTGGTAAAATGATTATGTTTTACTGACTTGTCGATATATCAACTCCTTGTCCATATTAACTCCATAGCTCTGTATGATACAATTGATACAGAGGTGTTTGTTTGAGGTGGTGTACCAATGCCAAGTGAAAATGTAAAGTTGTAACTCCCGGACTAGCCAAAAGTAAATAAGCCAATATATGAGTGCTGTTATTGTTGTTGTTGGTATGGTTACAGACACATGCGCCTTATGCAAAGCAACACTGGGCATCTTTGTCCATATGGATACGTATAGCAAAGAATTAGAAAATCTTCAGTTGAGAAAGTGCTTGTAAAGATATATATATATTTTTAACCTAAAACACCTTTCATGTAAATACAAGAGGCCAAAGCATATAGAAAAATATCAGTTTTACACAATTATCTGTAATAATGTGGATGGGGCATTGATTCACCAACAGAGACTCCTTTACGTTCTTAGGTTTACACAATAAAACAGCTTTCATTAGTGTTAGGAATAGACTGTGGTATAGTTTAAATGTTAAGAAATTCTTCATGAGTCATATTAATCATATATTTGCAGATAGTTTCTATATCTTGGAAAGCCCTGGGGTTTTTTCCAAACCTGACTGTCAAAAGGTTGATAATGCTTTTATTTCTGAGCCACACAGTTATTATTACAGCCTCATTCTATTCCTGCAAAATGCTAAAATGCCTTGAGCAGCAGTACTGGGTAATAGTGTCACTTCAAGTTGTAGTGTTAGTAATTTAAGTAGATTTTTTAACAACACGCTGGAAGCATCAATGTTTTCTAAATCAAAAAGCTTTTCAGTGGTTAAGCTCCTTTATTGAGCGTACGCAGCGCTGTAGCGTTCACAGCAGTTATATTTTTCTAAGTGATCCTTAATGAAGCTCAAACACCAGTGATATCATGAAAGAAAGTAAAGCAAAGGATGAACAAGTGATGCTGCAAATATATACAGACTTATATGACAAGAGAAAACACCTGCATTTATCACAGTGGCCTCACAGACATTGTTGAGTCAGGAGAGAAGAGGAAAACAGACTTGAAATGGACGTTCGGAAGTATCCGCCGAAACATGTAAAGGTATGTTTTTGGAGAAAAACCTATGTCTTAAACAAAAGAAAGAAAAAAGTAGGCTTGAAATGGAGTTTATATGACTGGCAAATTATACTGAGAAAGAACAAAACTGAAGGAAAAATAATTCAGTAGTTTGAGTTTGAATACATACTCAGGAGCTGTAAATCCTACACATACTGCAGACTGTTAATCCCAGAAGAAGCTATTCAGGTATTTCACAATTAAGCTATGCAGCTATCACCAGCTGTAATTAATTAACAGCAATTTTTCACCAGCTAACACCTAGATACAGAAACTTTCTGTCTGAGGGCAAATGAATATAATGCAATCTAAGTGGAAGAATAAAATACAATAAATACAAGGAAATAAAACGCATAGACAAGAAAAAAGGTGGAATAAATAAGGGAAGAGAACAAATGCTGAAAGGATTATATCTTGTGGTTTTTAATAATTTAATTGTTCAGAAGAAGTTACAACAAACTGAAACTCTGAACTAAATTTGATGGTTTCATAATAGAAATGCACCTATGTAGATACAGCTACTAGTACATAATAATAATAATAATAATAATAATAATAATAATAATTCTTAGAGTATATTACTAACACCAAAAGGAAACACTTAATGTACAACAATAGCCTCTATACACTGAAATACAAAAACTATGAGGTAGAAGTAACAGATTTATGATGATCTACAGTAATATACATATACAGTTAATATACGGTGATTTGAATCAATATAAAATTTATGAATATTTTGCCATATTGTTGTTGCTGTAACACAAATCACATATGCTCACTACATTTCCCCAAGAGCTCAACACTATTCAGCAGGTAAATATACGTACGTGAGCAGTGACTATTTAACCAATTCAACCTCCACAGTGGGGCTGCTATTGTTTTAAATAACTGCTCAGTTTGTTGTTACAGTAATATAAGTCAATTTATTTATGCAGCCCTCCAAAAATAACACACACATGTCTTTGCATACACAAAAGCAGCACATTGTCCTGTGGCATGTTGGAATGCCAACACTGTTGTATACAATGAGGACCTGTCCCTTCTTAAATCATACAGTGCATAATAAAATACATTCATTCATAACACCACAACAAACAAGCACCACATGCATCTAGAAATGTTGATAAGAAATGGATTTTTGGTCCACATGTTGAAATTGTATGTATCTTTGGTTTGCAGAAACACACAATAGCACCATTTTTATT
Organism: Apogon talboti; assembly: GCA_037367365.1. Lineage (NCBI taxonomy): Eukaryota > Metazoa > Chordata > Actinopteri > Kurtiformes > Apogonidae > Apogon > Apogon talboti. The sequence goes on along the minus strand of JAPQRQ010000019.1, from coordinate 5,250,601 downwards.
GTGGAAAATAGGTTGATATTTCATTTCAGTGGCCTGTAAGTCATTGTTATGTTGCATAAGTGTCCACTGGAGGCTGTCCACAAATTGACATGCCCTTATCATAACTCCACATGAGGTACTGAAATGCATTATGTGAAAATCCCATAAGTTATATGCAATTTGATTTTTGCCCAGTGTTGACTTGTATTTAGTCAATGATTCGAGCAGCGCTTTCACGTAAAGAGAGTCTTTTAATTCAGTTTATGCTAAATAAATCTATATCTGTTATAATGGGTTTATATTGTGTTTCAACATTAAACATAAGGTTGAATGTACAGTATTTATCTAGTACTATCTTTGAGTTGATCAGTTGATCCATAAAAATCCATAATTACCTTTCAGCATATTGTGATTGAACTGGTCTGAGAGGACGTGAGACTTCTCCTTGTACTCCTGACCTGTGTTTACAAGTCATAGGAAATCTACACCATGACGCCAAATTCTGCCTGATCACAGGTGTTATTAGACAGGATGTTAAATGCATGACTGTCAGCTGTAATAACCAATCACTGATGACATTTTGTCAAATGTGACCTGGATGTGACTCTGCTCCATCATGAAACTACATTATATTACATTTCATCTTCTGAACCTGCTTTATCCTCACTAGGGTTGTGGGGGTGCTGGAGCCTATCCCAGATATCTATGGGCGAAGGCGCGGTACACCCTGGACGAGTCACCAGTTCATTGCAGGACTGAGATACAGAGACGAACAACCAATCAGTCTCATATTCACACCTATGGGCAATTTTAGGTTAGCCAATTAACCTATTACTGCATGTCTTTGGATGGTAGGAGGAAGCCGGAGTACCTGGAGAGAACCCACGCAAACACGAGGAGAACATGCAGACTCCACACAGAAAGGTCTCTGGTTGGTCAATACCACATATTACCCCTTTAAGTAAAAGCACTAAGACAGCAGTGCAAAACACAGTAAAGCAACTTTGTAGCAAACACTTAAAATATTTAAATAAATGTACCATTTTGGTCACTCTAATCTTATTATATCTGGCATCATTATATGTCATGAGCGTGTTACTGTTGTAGCTGCTGAGGGTGGAACTCATTTACACCCGGTTTTATAAACAGAGGCTGCAGATAAATCTCAGGGCTCATCACATGATTAATGGCAAAGTAGAAAAAAAAAGTTCTGATGTATTACTGCGGTTTTCAGTTTTTTGACCTTTTTCCAATTTTTTTTTTTCAATCTAATTTTTTAAGAGATATTGGATCATTTGAGCATTTATTGAAATGAAACCAGATTAGAAGGTTAGAGGGGGAAAATGGTATTTGGTGGAGCTGTTAACAAGTCACACATCTGAAATGTGAACCAACTAAACAGTGGTTTAATCATTGGTAATGGGTTATATTATCCATTATATAAAATCTGTATGTTAAGGATATCAGTGACAATAACAATAATAACAACAATAATAACAATAACAACAACAACAACAACAATAATAATAATAATAATAATAATAATAATAATAATAATAATAATAATAATAATAATTGTCTCTGAGCTCTAGTGGAGCAAAATGAAGTATGATACATTGGAAATACTCAAGCAAAGAACAAGTACCTTACATTTGCAGTCATGTACACTACTGCAGTAAAAGTACTTTGTTACTTTCCACCATTGCTTTTTTATTTACCCCCACTTCAGAGCACATAGTTACTGTACTTCCGAAGAATTGAATCTGGTCTGTACCTGACTATATTTCTGTATCTGGATGTGTACTGTATTTCTACATTAATGGAGTAGCTGTAAAAGTGTCAGAGTTCAGTGTCGGGGAAAGGTCCTCTTCTTGTAGTTCAGCTTATGAGCTCCATGTTCCTCTAACAAACCCTATTTTTAGCCTGTCACAGTGAAACCAGTTTCCATATAATGTGGTAAAGAAGGTTCCTGTCAGTGGAGACACATTGGCATTGTGTTCAAAAGTAACCGCTGGAGGCGAGATCTGGGAGCTGTGAGGAAAAGCTGACAGAAAGAATCAAAACCAGCTTGTATGTCCTGGCTCCTTTGTCCCGGTCCATCCACGAATCATGAGGACCATGAAAATATACAGGTGCACGCCAGTGAGGAGCAGACAGCTTCGGTCTTCCACAGCACTAAGCCTGATGGGATACCGGACGCAAAGGATGTAATAATTGGATGTTGAAACATTAATCACCCACCAGATTGTGTTTCTTTAAAAGGTTGCTGACAGTGGCCTGACAATGTGATCATACTAGAACTTTACGCAACTTCATTAAATTTCATTCACCACTTTTCTAATTTATTACAGGTGTCAGATGGTTGTTGACGGTTCAAAAACAGGGGGAGTTATGAAACCAAACTACATTTTAACCCATAAATACCCAGTGCTTCTTTTGTGGCAGTTCCCAAATTAATTTTTTCTCTCTATTTAACCTTTCTTACCACTGTTTATTCCAATATTTTCCTCTGTGTTTTGTGTTTCTTCGGTGAAAATCATGTATTTTCCTATATTTACTTCACTGATCATGTAGATGTTCATTAAAGCTCAGATTAAAGTTGAGGGTTATTATATCAAAAACAAAGAAAACTGACGAAGAAGTAACTTTTTCAGCAAAATATATCAATAACAAAATAATAAGCGTCTCCATCCACTGTCATTGATCCGACTCCATGGGTTTTACTGGTGAATCAATGTTGTAGAAGATGATGGTGTTTCCATGGTAACTATGGTGCCTCTCAACGTCCAAATGGGTCATATCTGATGACCATGAAAAGATGAATAACTGTATTTTACATCAATTATTTACATGTATGGATAGGATTCATGGATGAACACGTATTAAACAGTTTACATCAGTGGATGGTTTAGGTTTAAGGTGGATATTTGGGTCTTTATGGGTTAATATATATGCTTGAGGTGAATGTCTAACCAATAATTATATTGGGGGGATTGACTTTTTTATTTACTGATGCCTCCACACAAAAAAAAAAAAAGAGTTCAGCAAAGGCAGCACATATACTACAAACATGAACTTTCTTGCAAAACATTTCGAAGTCATAGATTCAATTAAAGGTGCATTAATTCTCAGAGACCTGCAATTTTCAGGTTCATTTCTATTTATTATTCTGTATTCAATCTGGTGCAGCGTCATGTCCATAAATCTGTAAAACACATCCAATTTTCATCAAATCATTTTCTATTTGATGATAAAGAGCAGAAGAAGTTGATGGAGTTGATAAGTAAAGTTACAAGTCTTTAAAAAATGTGAATAAGATAAGTTTGCATCTAGCTAATGTTAGCACATCAGCTAACAAACATTAGCTCCCACCGCCTCTGCCAAACCACATTTTTGTGCATCTCCTGCTACAGAATAAGGTTTCACATCTTCACACCTTGTGTTTCATTTGTCAACTCTTTATCTGTGCTGTCCAGTTCAGGGGAAGGTGAATAAAGGGATGATTTATGTCAATGCACAGCCAAGCATGAAGTGAAGTAAGGCAGTGCTGTAAATGGACCAGGAGCTGAAATAGTATTTAAGATCTACTGCAGATCCACTATAGAAAACTGCACTGATCACTACATAATTAATTTATTCATTTTCCAAACCACTTAATTGGGGGGCTGGAGCCTATCCCAGCTACCATTAGGTGAAATAAGTACATTTACATAGAATAATTGCATTAGACATAGACCGCAGACGGAAAGATTTACTACTACTATCTTTTAATGCTACAGTATTTTTAATAATGGTGTGAAAGAAAATGAACTTCAGATAAAAAAAAAAAGACTTATGGGGCTACAATGTCTTACAGAATAGATACTGAGCTCTTTATGAAGTACTTTACAGGGAAATGAGGTGGTGAACACATTCATTCATTCATGTAAACTCCACACAGAGAGGTTCTTGCTGTGAGGTGACAGTGAACCACTGCTCCACCATGCTTCCACTAATCACTGTAAATGAGTTAAATGAATGCATTTAGGACTTTCCGGACCCTGACTGGTGCCTCTTTAAATAAATAAGTTAAAGTGAAAAATATGGCAATAATTTAGTGCCAAAATTTGCGTGCATGCACCTGAATCACTTCCCTCATGGTGAACAACTTCGAAGATGACCCTATCATAAACACAGTCCACTTGTTTACATAACAAACTGGAACGTCACTGGGGCCGTTTTCAGAAATTTTGTCGCGAAGTGCATTGTGGGAATGGAAATTCCACGCAGCAGCAATTTCACTGTCTCTTCATGAATGCTGAACCCAAATGTCGTCTTTACCTCCGTCCCCCAACTATACTCATCCTTTAAAACAACCCTGGTAGACTGTATAATTTTATGTTGTAGCGATCTGGCTCGTTTTCTTGCCCAATCTGTAAGAAATCGCTTTCGATTGGTCGCTGCGTGGAATTCCCATTCCCACAATGCAAATCGCGACATAATTTCCGAAAAGGCCCGAATGGCGTTTCAGTTTGTTATGTAAACAAATGAACAGTGTTTATTATGAAGTCATCTTTGAAGTTGTTCACTGTGAGGGAAGTGATTCAGGTGCGTAAACATGGACAGACTCATGGATTAGTGATAATTAGGATATCACTGGGGTTTTACAAATCTGAAAAAAAATTGTGATCAAAGTCATACACTGCTTTAAATAGAACATTCATTTATTATGCCCAAAACAACAATTACTTTCCTCAGATTCCTATAAAATATCTTCTTTCCTCTACATTTTCCCTCAACTGTGTTTTACACCATTCTATTTGTTAAATGAGATCTCTCCTGAGTCCAAGGTAATTCCAAATAGGAGAGGTGTTGTTCTTATTGAGCAAAAGGCCTTTGTCAACCACATTTTACACACAGTTCTTCTTCCTCTGACATTGTGCCTGCTAACCTTGCAGTTTCCACCAAACTGATGCCAGTTAATATGAAGGTAGCTGACGGCCAGTTGGAGTATAAATGCATGGCACATTATTTATTTATGTATTTTATTCATCATGTTTCAACCAGCCCTTATCATGTGTTTATCCGTCATATCCATATTGCAGTGAGAATGAAAATGATCGATCAGAACTCCATGTTGAAGTATGTGTGTAACATGTTTGTGATCCTTCTTTTTTTTTTTTTTAATTAGGTCATTCACTGGCCAGATCCATTCACTGTACTGGAAATACATTCAGCTTGTCATTGACTAGATATAACTAGGTCTTGAAATCCAATTCACTAATGGGGTCAGGTCACCCATCTCTCCTACAATGGAAAAAGAAAAAAAAGTGGATGTTTTAGACAGTGAATAAAGACAGATGATCCCAGTGGATGAGCCATAATGACCTCTAGGTCCTGTAGGAGCTTCTTTTTTTCAGTGCACTACCGTACTAATGTGTCAGAAATGACCCTTAAAGAGCCTGTTAAAAATTTTTTTTTTTTCTGCCTATCCATGATGCCTTGTTTCTTTTGCCGCTCTGTGTGTTGCTGAGGAGATTTGACCTTTAGCAAAACCTGGAAAAATGGGCCAGTCTAAGAATATGAGGTGGTCTGTTATCCAAGACTTCAGATTTAGATTTTACGTTCCTCTTGAAAAATTTTGGCGTCTCATTTGGCGAAATCCTGGACTTGTGTCGGTATGAGTGGTAAGAAGGCTCCCAGATAGAAACGACAACCTCTAATTACTTCCTTGGAGGGATAAAACCTGTGTGTGTTAAAGTACGGAATTAAATGAGACTCTAGCGAGTAGGGAGTTGGACCTTCTCTTCTCTTGAGTTTTCAACACACTGGATGCCCTGCTGTCAGTGTGAGGATCTCTGAGATTACTGCAGCTGGCCACCACAGAGGTAAATCTAGATGTGGAGTTCAGTAACTGGTTTAATCAATATCAGGAGTAAAATGTTACTGCGACTCTACTTCTTCTTGTGGTAATTACTAGTACAACTCAGAAAATTAAAAATGAACAATTCAATTACAGTAATAATTCTTTTGTGAAAGTAACAGGTTTATGGAAACTGCAGAGGGAAGAAAAGAAAACAGCCTGTTCCTGTCATTTTTTGTTTATGAAGAATAAGTGAATGAGTGAGTTTATTAATGGTTCATTGGACAAAACAAAAAACATTTTTCCATAGAAACACTCAGGTATGATTGTCTAATTTATATGACCTAACTTCAGTATCACTGCTAGGTCTATTTGAGCTTTCATCACAAGGTTGTGAGGCACTATATGTGACCATGTGGTTCTTTAACATTACATTTCCACAATATTTATAGCATAATAAAATGTTTTGCTTCACTTATGAAGTTATAGATCTGAAATAAAGACAGAATTTTATCTTTTCGGCCACGCATTTGTACAAATGAAGGAAAGTGCCAAAGTATCATAAAAAAATTAATTTATAATGAACTAATTTATTACAAATACATACATACATACTGTACATACATACATACATAAATACATACTGTACATACCTACATAAATACATACTGTACATAAATACATACATACATACTGTACATACATACACACACATACATACAAACATACACAAATAATAGCATTGCTTTTGCTTTCATCACTAGACACAGCTCTTAAGTAAAGTAAAAGACCTGCACTGGTAAGTTTGATTATGAAGATTATAAACTTATAAGTTTATAGGGTAAAAAAAATCTTATCTTTACTAAATTGCCGTTTGTTGATCCAGCTCAAATCAAACTGCGACAGATATGACCTTGTTTTGATGATTCCAAACAGATCTTTAGTGCAGCTATTGTCAACACAAACTGAATAGAAAACAGGTGATTTGTGGCTTTAGTTTTACTGTGGCTATTTTCTGTCTAACAACAGAACTAAGCTAACAGAGCTGTAATGTAAACTATCAGCTGATTCAGCATATGAAGATGGTAAGACACGCTGTTATTTAGATTGTGTGACTTTTTCCCCAGATAAAGCGATAGAAGATGGATGGATGGATGGAGTTTTTGTTTGAAGGATAATAGTTGATACCATTCTTCAGATGTATGTAAACAATGTGCTTTATACTTTATTCTGTAAGTCTAAGAACATAACATAAATTCTGTGATGGTTTGGATAGTTTTGAATGTCAATACTAAATGTGATCCTACATACACTATAATTTAGTCCCATATCGTGATAGCTTTCTACATTATACATGTGTTGTGTGGGGTTTTTGTTTAATAGCCAGCGCTGAATGACACTGTTGGTGTCACATGAATAGCATAAAATAAGTGACAGATAAATCTATTGAACTAAATGGAAAAAACAAATGCGTCTCCAGTTAATTTGCCTGTGTGTATGTATATTTATGGATTCACAACCACAGACATGAACTCACTTTGTGAACTATGAGTTATAGGACGTGTTTGACATTTCCATATATATGTTTAATTGCTTGTTGCTGAGAAATAGATGAAAAACCACTGCCAGTGTCATATTAATGTGATGGAAATTAAGCCATTAAAGGGAGTAGCTTAGCATCAAAAACTACAACAAATTTAACACATGAATCCTAACATAGTAACTGTATTGTACCTGTATTATCCTGTATCTAATATATTATACCTGCATAGAGATATCTTCAAGTCATTTGTTTAATTGAGGATTTTTTAAAACACGGAATCTTAATGTCTTGAGGCAGGAAAAATATAGATTATGAAGGTCTTTGGACAGAAATATTCAAGTGCAGCTTACGTTACAAAGCATTATGCTGGGGTGACCTCAGGGATGAAGGTAAAGAATGCTGGGAAGTCATTTTGAGCAGCAGTGATAAAATGTGAGCCTCATAACAGCCACAGTCCATCTGCTCAGACACCTCCTCCTTAGCTCTGTTTTCATGCTTATCAGTGCCTCCTGAAGAAAGCGCTGATTAATCTGCCTGCCCACAGTGAGTTTATCTGTTTTATTCAAGGGTCATTTCTTATCTTGTATGATAATGCTTTGAAACACAAGGGCATACTGAGGACAAGTGGACGCTACAGTAAGTCAAAACACAAGCACTAGGTGATCAAATGTTTAGTAGACTAACGCTGACATCTGGACTGCAAGTTTGCTGTAAATTGCTCTTCCACTACAATTATTTATTGTTATTAATTATAATGCAATGGCGTCTTATGTCATATTTGTATGCATAATATCCTTCATGTGAAAATCAGATCATTTGACAGTTTAAAATGAAAATATTTAAGCAGTAGTATTAATATTCTCTCAATATGAATTCAAGTAACAATCAATCATATTTTTCCTTGAGAAGACGGTTATAAATGCACAGAATAAATGAAACTGATCTTTTTTTTTCTTGCATGGATATTGAAGCAAAAACGTGTTTAACTCTCACTCTTGCATGTAAAAAAGGAAAACAAAATCACAGGAACTCAGTAGGTGCTTTGTGATTCTGACGTTCCCATTATGTGCCAGTCAAATAACAACAAAAACAACAAATGTATAAAAACAAGTCAATGATTGACTTTAATGTAAATGGAAATATTAAACTGTAAACTGTTCTAATCATGTTAGAGACCACAGTGTAAGAGACCAAGATAAGATCAAGACCAGATGCTGAAAATCCATCATAGGAAATTGTTACATTACATAGATTACGGTATGGTATGATATAACATAACATAAGATATAACACTCTTTTCAAGTTTTAAGTGATTCAACTTGTAAAGGTTGAATGTGTGTAGCCTGTTTTTCTCCAGTGTGTAAGCTAAATCAAAAGTGGATTCAGTGGGTTACAAACTTTTACACCTAAAAGAAATGCTTGAACGATACTTATCAAGTTGTCATTACAAGTGATAATGTTAATGTTAATGAATAAATCAAAGGAAGGCATGATTAGCACTTCCATGTCACACCTAAAAGCTCTGTGTTCAGTTTTCAGTTGGATCAGGGTCTTTCTGTGTTGACTTTGCCTGTTCTCTCGGTGCCATGCCGGTTTCCTCCGCTATCGGTTAATTTTGCTTTTGTTAATTACGCTGATGATACTTTCACTTATGTAAGGGTAGGAATACAGTACTTCTACCTTAAATATGAATATGTCTTCTGACACTGATAACTCCCTCAACATATTCCAGAAAAAGTGACATGTTTTGAATAAGACCAGCAAATCTGTATCTACTGCAAACAATGAAATCCATAGAGACCCTATAGAGCATACTGTACTGTAGCCTCATAACCATAGTTCATCCAAACAGGACTGTATTAGAATAAGAGCCAAGGCCCAGATGGAGGACTTTTACTCCACCTGATGTAGCACAACAATAACCCTTTAAGGAAAGGCCTTCAACTTCAGTAACTGTCCATAAATCCACAGATTAACTTCACAAATGGTCCACACCATTGCCTTGAAGCATTTATTCCGAAACATTAACCAGGAGTGTGTTCTTCATCACTGTAAATTACTTCTGTTACTGCCACTCCTGATGCCATGGGACTCCGCTTTGAGCACATCAAGCCCAATAGTAAACAATGCTCACAGTTCCCCACAATGCACCTCTGCTCTCATAAAGCGGTGCACCATAACATCCTGAAATATGTTTATATAAAGTCAAGCAGTGGAGAATATAAATTTCCGGGCTTGAAATGAATTACGGTGGGCAAAGTCAGGAGTATGCATAGCTATGCAAAAGCCACTGGGAAACAGTAAATAGGATGGTGATAAATAGTGACCATGTTCAGCTTTATAGTCAGTCGTACTGGATGGGAAGGAAAGTCTATTTTTACTCTTGGTATTAACATGCATCTTGGACATTTGAATTAGATTTATTGCAGCTTAGCCATTTTATTTAAATCTAGTAAATGTATTGGCGGAAATAAAGTTTCGTTTTTTTGTTTCTCAGGTTTTTTCTTTTTTTGTGCATGACCTTGTCTAGAAGGAAAAACAACACCAGTGGCTTATCAACATTCACATACAGACATACGTGTTAGGCGGCTTTTGCAAATGCCCAGTTGCTCATGCGAATTAGAAACGGGACTTATCTTTGGATATAACCGAGGTGTAATTGGTCTCCATGCCTCAATAGGCTCCAAGCTGTGATTTAAATCCAAGCTTTTCTGAAAGGGAAAACAAAACTGAAAAAGAAATTATTAAAAAAAAAAGAAAAACATCCCTTATGTGCTGTGGAGAAAAACTGCTAAGAAATGAATCTAATTTCTCTGTATCTCCCTGAACCTTCATTATGAATGGAGCAGTCATCCTTCACTGGCCTTAAATCACAATGTAACCAGTCAATTTTCTCATCATCCAAACAAGCTGACAGTGAGTCCGAGGAAGAGAAAGCAGGTATTTGAAAGCCGGAAAAGTTCCCCAGTCTATTTTGATGCCTGAATGTTAGAAAAACTCATGAATATTGCATGGGATCTTATGACTCCATTAAGAGTGATATATGCAACTTTGAGCCAGCCAGCATGAAATGATGCAGTTTAATGTGGCTTTAAAAGAGTATTTATCATGTTCACATCGGGGAGGCCGACGAGAAAGTAGAGTAGTTTAGTAGGCAGACGCCACACAGAATGCTTTCACACCAAGATGATCCAGTTAAGGGTGTAACACTTCTGGAAACACAATAGGCATCTGAATGTTTTTGGTCAGTTGAAATTCTCCTGGTGCTTGCATTTAAAACCTGCATCTGACTGTAGAATAACTTAAACACTGAGGTGAATCTTTATTTGGTTCAACACTCAACTAAAGTTAACTCATAAGAAAAGTCACATAATGTTGTCCAACTCTGTCCGTTGAATGCACCATTTCATATAAGTAACTGTTGATGTAGGAATCCATAGATGCAGGAGGCGAGTGTTATTCCCTGAACTCAACCCCTGGTCAGAGGTAAGTCTAAAATGATCCTCTTTCCTGAAGCTAAATAGACTCTGAAACAACCCGTCTGGATTAGCTGGAAAATGTCATCATCACACAAACATGATGATGATGATGATGATAATGACAAATGATGACGATGGTGATTGATGATTGATGATGACAAATGATGATGATTGATGATGATTGACGATGATGATGGTGATGACAGATGATGATGATAATGACAAATGATGATGATGATGATGACGATGATGATGATGATAATGACAGATGATGATGATGATGATGATGATGATAACAAATGATGATGATACTGACAAATGATGATGATGATGATGATGATGAGGCATCTTTGGCATAACTTCAGAGCTCTTCAATCCACTCTTAAATATTCAAATAT
>JAPQRQ010000019.1:5201641-5217237 GCA_037367365.1 Apogon talboti | reverse complement strand
CACAATGCTACACTACAGAAAACAACTGAAGTATACAACTGCTTTAACTGTAGTCAAAGTTACATCAATTATATTGCAAATTTGAAAACTATTTTTAGAAAATTGGCGCAAAAAATGTGAATTTATTCCAATTCTATACATTAGTGTACTGACTGGCAAAACAAAAAACATCTGGATTTTACCAAGAAAATAGTTCAGGTCCATCCAATGGGATAATTACTGCACTGTTTAATGTTTATGAATATTATTGTTTTCTGCAGCAAGAAGTTCTTTGACCCTAAGGGATCCAGTGAGTAGCTTCTCATTTCTTAACCAACCATCAGTTTGTAGAGAGCATATAGACTGGGCTGTGTTTCAGAGGTCATAAGGTCTGATGAGTCCAGATTGACCCCATTCCAGACTGATGGACGCATCAGAGTGACAAGAGAGGTGGATGAAGTGGTTACCCATAATGCTGTGTGCTTATTGCTTGTTTCAGTCGGTCAGGTCTAAGTTCAGCAACATGGGCTTAAATCGGGGTGTCAAACTCAGGTCCTCGAGGGCCGGTGTCCTGCATGTTTTAGATGTTTCCCTCTTCCAGCACACCTGGTTCAATTAATGATCAGCTCATCACCAAGCTCTGCAGAAGCCTGATAGTGATGTAATGACGTGCAGGTGTGCTGGAAGAGGGAAATATCTAAAACATGCAGGGACACTGGCCCCTCGAGGACCAGAGTTCGACACCTGTGGCTTAAATGATGGAAATAAATATTGTGCCATGTGCATAGCCTCATGGAAACAATGCCACTGTGAATGTGAGCCATAATCATAGATAAAGGCTAAATAGGGCTAATAAAAAAATAAGATCCTCAACTATTTTGTTTTTGGCACAAAGTCCTAAATTTGAGAGGTTGAGTTATTGGTACAGCGGTCCCTCTGAACATCTTGGAAAAAAATAAGTTACACCAGAGAAATGAACTTGAAAAGTTTTGGGGCATGTGGAACACTTTCTACAACTTTTGGGATAAGCACAACACACACAGATGGATGATAGAAGGAGGGGAAAAAATACTACATTTCATTATCATTCAGTAATCTGTTTCACGTGGTGAGCGGGGCCGGTTCTATGGAGGGGCAAGAGGGGCCAACACCCCCCTTAACCTCCTAAGACCCAGGAGCCCCACAGGTTTTTGAGTTTTGGCTTTTTTTAATTAAATAATTGCTTATATTGGAAACATCATGATGCAACAGTTTTTTCAGATTCTTAAAAATTTTTATGGAATGTCATTTGCGGTGGACAGTTGTTTTTTTTTTTGTTTTTTTTTTGTATAAAGCCGTGAATTTCTTGTCCTCATACGTGGACAGTGGGTCCTAGGAGGTTAAACAAACATCCTGCCCCCTTAAATAAAACCTTCAGAAGTTGAGAAAGAAAATAATAGATTAGCCCCAAACTCAATATAGAACATATTTACTGCAGTAGCTGAAAAATCCACTGGAAAAAGCGTCTCTTCTTCACTCTTTCCTTCCTTGTTCTGTTTGTGTGCAGGCTCACACACACACACACACACACACACACACACCACTCACCGACCCCCAGCTAAACATCCAATCACTGTTAGTATGCAAATGACCCGGTGTCAGTAGGCAGGGAAGGGCAAAAGGAGCTGCACAACAGAGGGAAGGGGAGACTTAGAGGAAGCAGCAGATCTCTGTCATGAAAATCAAATACTTAACTAAGAATACATCTATATTTGTACAGTGAACTGGGGAACAGTCTATTCTTCTCACAGTTTTAGTCGCTTAGAAACGAGTTTTGTTTTCGATCCCACAAGCACCACTGCCCGCCTGTCTGCAGCGTAGAGCCAGGGTCCTTTAAATATCCCTAAAATATCTCTCCGACCGGAGACACGGTACATAACAGAGAGAGGAATGAGGTGATCTTGACCCATGAGGAGTCCATAACAAATAGCTTGGATATGGATGAATTTGTGAGCGTTTTTGCAAAGGGAAACAGGAGACTGTTGTTGTTGTAGAGAGGATGAGGAGAACGGAGCTGTTCAGTTACACAGGTTTCAAACAAGCTTAAAACAAGAAAAAAAGACACAAAAAAGTAAAAAAGTTTAAGTGTTCTGTTCTAAATCTGTCATATTCTACAAATTAGACATGGTGAATTGTTTTTTATTACTATGCCAACCATTTGTTTTGTAAATATTGGCTATACTGAGAGAGGTCCTATTTTATTTTGCAAATTTATTTGAGAATTACACCGTCCAATTCAGATAAATTCTATGTAGTTGGTTGTCAAGATCTGGGTGGAAGTTTTGTTTTATTTTATTCTTTATTATTATTTGAATTCTATTTTTCAGTTGCATTTTTCAAGACTTGAAATAATTTTCTTTTTTATAACTTGGACGATCCTTTTTAGTTTTGTTAATATTGGCAATTGCGAGAGGTGTTAGTGTTGGGTTTGAATATATTTGATATAGGCCATCCAATGAAGGTGAATATCATGTTTGTAGTTATCTGATGAGTAGTATTTTATTTTATGTTTTATTTTTCCATTGTCTCCCTGAGGGAACGCCACCTTAGGGAATCCAAAAGTAGAGGGACATAAAAGGAACACGATGGACCACGGGGGCATGAGGGCCACAGGTAAACGAGACCAAGGTGTGTGGAGGCTGATGAACTGACAGGGACCAAAGGGAAAGGGAAGTGGAACATGCAGATGGTGTCAACAGTGGAGTATGAATGGAAACGGGACAATCAGGCAAATTACAAGACCAAACAGGAAATAAACCACAGACCCTTTTGAAGGAAAAACATCTAGAAGGAAAAACTATTTGAACAATTTGAGGATCCAACACTTCCACCAAGTTTCATGAAAATCTGTGGTGCAGTTTTTGTGCACAGAAAAATGAGCAAATAAATACACGTGGGCGAAATCATAACCTTTTAGTAGAGGTAATAATATTCGACTCTTCTTTTCGGTACAGACTGTGTAAACTGTATTACAGAAACGATGCACAAGAGTTCTATTGATTTATTCTGTTGTTTGTTCAAATGTTATATAACATATTACATTAAAATAGAGTTTACACACTTACTAGGATTAAGCATCATTCTGACCTTGGTCCACTTTGACATTTTAAAACATTACAATATTGTAGGAAAGTTATTATTTTGCTGACTCTTTTTGCTATAGACATAATACTTTCACTACCTTTCCTGTTCTGCATGAGATCATTCTTGGGTCTGTGTATGTACTGCATTAGTGAGCAAAAATAATACTTTCAGCATCAAGTGACCTTCGTTCTTCAAGGAGTGAGAAGAAGGAGCCAATTGAGCCTACAATTGAATCTACTTTGTGCTTAAATTAAACAGGATTCTCTCTCTGGACCACTGTCTAGAGCTGTGCACTACTGTATGTAACACTTATTGTAATACTGTATTTGTATACAAGTGCTATAATGACAAATAATAAAGGAAATATGATGTATGGGCTAGGACCAGAAGACTAGTGTTGGGCTCAGGGAGGGAGGTTGACCTAAGTTGAAAAAACAGATAGGAGACAGTAATATAGTGCAGAATGTGAAATATATTGAATATTGACAGGCAAAGAATAGTTACAATATTTACATTGTATTATAGATATATTTAGATTATGTTGAGAGTACAGCAATTCAATGGACGTCGGTCCAGTCTGAGGTACGCAATAGACCAGTTCAGTGAAGCAAAGGCAGAGTTTGCAACGTCCAAGTGCAAATGAAATGAGGTTCAATGTCCAGAATATTTCAGAGCGGAATCAGTGTGAACCAGTACATAAATGAAGGTTCAATTCTAGTTAAACAGGCAAATCACAGTGCGAATATTCAATGACAGTAAACCACAATCACAATGTCTTCACTAATGAATCAAACCAACTGGTTTTGACTTATCAGTTTCTACATGTCCCCGGCACACTTTTAGAAAGATCACTAAAAAGTTCATACAAAAAGTATATTGTGCAAAATTACAGGTTTCTGTTTTCACATTTCGACAAAGATCTCAGTTGCACAGACACTGCTTTCGCGTTGTTGCCAAAAATTGGAACACATTTTTCACATTTTCTTTTCCCATGATGCAAAATACTATTTGCTCGTGAATGACAGGTCAAAACATGGTTAGTATGGGATTCTCAATGTTAAAAGAGAAAGTGCTTCCAAATGGAAATGGTTTCCTCCCTCATAAGTTTGATGAAATCAGAGCGGCGCTTTCTGCATAATGCTGCAGACAAAAAGAACTGATTGCATAACCTCCTCTGTGAAGGCGGAGAAAAGTCTCCGTCTGCCCAGTTTGTCATGACGACTTCAAACCATCTCCTTCTGACAAACCAAAGCACTGTAGTAAAAATGTCACTGGGCCAACCTTGCCCGCTAAAGTGATGAACAGCTGTAAGAAGTAATGTTTACAATATTTCACCTTCATGGTGTTTCTGAAACAAATAGTGAGGAGAGTGTTCTGACCTCTTGAATGCATCCGACGACACCTTCCACAACTGTGTATCATGTCACCGCTGGTTTTCATCACACACTCAGAGGTTGAAGGTGAGAATGAGGACCTGCTGACAACCTGAAACATGAACTGAAGCAGCCAACAGCCTCAGGGATGAACTTGGTTTGCTTGCAGAACATCAATAAACATGAGGCGCTTGGAGACTTTGTGTCCGCCACATCACTTTTATTTATGGAGCTTCTTCTGCATAATGCTGGTGAAGATGTAATCAGCGGAGCAGCGAAGCCCGGTGATCTATGTCGGTTCTCTTATCGGATCATTGAAGGGTTGAGTGCGGGCCAGGCAGGGACGACATGTAGCAATGCTCCTAATTAATAGTGTATGGTGTTTAGATCTGGTGGTGTCAAAAGTGAACCGGTGCTTCTAACCTCAGCCCCGTGCCTTCTTCCTCTCACGTATCTACCGAGGTGATAAGAAACAAAAAGGCGATGCTTGGGAGAAATTTGTTTATATAAGATCGAAGGAGTCCCAAGGTGGCTTGGTGATGATAACCGATATTTATCAAGAGGAATATTAAACCCTCCTGTGGATGCAGGCAGAGGAGGGTGTTATAGGTGCTGAGAAAATCAGTAATCTAGAGCGCATCCCACCCTTTGTGGAATCATTCCTATACTCCCAGGGTCCTCTGTTCTGTGAGTCCTACATATGTTCTCATGGTCAGGGTTAGGATCTGTCAACAAAGAACCTGTTCGCACTGGGTATCTTGAGTTCCATCCAGTGATGTGGACAGATTTAATACTAGTCATGAGTGTAACACTGAGAATACATCCTGGGCCACACCAAAGGACCACCTACTCAACTGATGTGTTCTGTATAAGTGAGGTCAGAAAATATTCAAAAGCCAGTAGAAACATAGTGTATTTCACAGACTCACTGGAATAATATTCCACGCTGCGAAGAAATAGAATATTCACAGATCACACGCTCCAAGTGCAATTCATTCACATTTTTAAGCACTTGAAGCTTCACTCATCTCTAACGCATAACTAAAGCAAGAGAATCGATCCCAACAAATGTTACGGCCAGGGCTGTCGTGTTGAAATGTGAGGTATATTTGGGTGGCAAAGTAGTTTTACATTTTTTCCTACCTCGCCAACATTAACTAGTAAAGATAAAAAAGGCAGCAGAACATCCCATCAGTCATCATCTACTCTTGTGACAGTTTCTTTATTTGTGATGCATTTGCAAAGAAACTTTTGAAAAACAGTTTTATTGGACAGATAGCTTGTGTTCACAGGAAATGAAAGCTTGCTTATGTTTTCGGCTATTAGATGAGCTGTTTTATTTGCATATAGAGTGGGAGAATGAGATTCC
Organism: Apogon talboti; assembly: GCA_037367365.1. Classification (NCBI taxonomy): domain Eukaryota; kingdom Metazoa; phylum Chordata; class Actinopteri; order Kurtiformes; family Apogonidae; genus Apogon; species Apogon talboti. The sequence continues at coordinate 5,211,393 of JAPQRQ010000019.1, read as the reverse complement.
ATCACGAGTGATCACTCAAGACGCATGCGGAGACGCATTCTAATGCCAGGTGTGATGAGACGCACTTAGAGTTGTTTACATGTTGTTAATGTCAGGTGTAAGCAGGTGCATAGATATGCTCCTCTTCCTTCTAGAATACCCACCACACGTTCTGTTGTGTTGCTATCATGGCATTACAAATTTAGAGACATCAACTCAAGACTCAATGAACAGAAACATTGAATCTAACATGATAGGCACTAGAGTATAAAGGTTTTTACAGGCCAAGTTTGATTTTTGTCCATGTCATTTTTTTTCAAACCACTGTTTATGTCAGGAGCATTGTTATGCAGAATATGAATATTGTGCAGTGAAATGCAATGTTTTATTTTTTTGTAATAAGGTTGATACTTTTCCAAGCTTTTGTAGTGCAAATAAAGGCATTAAACAATCATTTGTGCGAACTGAACATAATGTTGCAACAAGGATGGGCCCTGAGCTGATAAACACAATGAAGTAAAGGACAAATATGTGGAGGAGCATCGCTAAACAACCACACTATCGGAATAGAGAAGAATTTCTAAATATGAACATCATATGAATCAATACAATTTGTGCTTTGTGTGTGCCTTCACCTGGACATAACCCTAACCCAGGGGAACAGAGGATGATGGCTCATTTGGACTGGAGACACACTGCAGATGAGACTCTGGCGGGGTGCTCAATTATATTTTCCCATGGGACAAATTATCACAATGCTATGGACTGTTACTCTAGATACTTGGATGTACACTTGACACATATTTTTATTAAGAAAAGCAAAAGTAGAAAACAAATAAATACAAGCATTTGCATGCTGTATTTCTAAATAATTTTAATAGTATTTCCAAAATTATGAAATGGAACAGTCCTGCATATTTTTATATAATTACTTAATTATAAAAAATAATAATAATACACACCTTTATGTGCATTTTTAATTCTTCAAAATTGTGAAAAGGAACGTTCTCACTCACTCAATAAAACTTCACCAGCATGTGCATGCTGTATTTCTGAAGGCTTTGACCTTTTCTAAATTCACATATGCTGCCAAAACATATCAATTAAAAACAGAACAACATTGTGCACGTAAATCCAGCATTACCCTATCACTTCTACAATCATCACACTGGAGTGAAACCCAGAGGCACCTGTTCAGGTTCGAGTCCAGCTGTCTGAGCGCATGCGCAGATCGCACACGCACCTCTGGACATTAGCTGTAGCCTAGTGGACAGAATCTCCGTCTTATGTTTCTGGTCCCGGTCTGAATACTGATTCCACCCCGGTCAGAGCCTCTTTAATTCTACCTCCATCAGTGAAGGTCTGTTTGTGCTTGTCCTGGATGTGAACCGCTTTACTGATGCCTCTGTTGAAGCGCTGGGTTCTGGGTGGATTTAGTGAACATGGACTGTTGTTTTTGGAGTTTACTTCTCAGCTCTTACCTTCTCTGTACGGAGGATGATTCACACCGGTAAAGTCACTGTCAACGTCGGTGAAATGTCGCTCCATGTTGCATCTTTTCCTGATGCCAGGCACGCGCCACAGTTCAGACACACACACTTGTCTTTCACATTTGTCAAACAGAAGTCCGTGTCTCATTGTTCGTGAAAATAATACGGTATTTTTGCCTCTTACTATCGTGACTGGACCCATCCGTCATCGTTGCAGGGCTGTACTGATTACCTGCCTGACACCTGGCTCATCCTGCTGCCCCGGGCCCCGCCCCTCTACCAATGACAGACAGCAAACCAACGCAAAAGTTTGATTCACAGCTAGTTGGCCGTTTCATCTCGGGGAAAGGGGGGGCAGGACACTTATTTTGATTGGGTGTAAATTTAAACCTGTTCTACCAAGTGACAAATCAACTTTGTGTTATTATTATTATTATTATTATTATTATTATTATTATTATTATTATTGGAAACACCTGGTTTATCCATTCATTCTGTCCAACAGCCTTGTGTGAATATATTCAAATCTTTTATTGAACAAGTGTTGAAACTTGCATTGTTGCCAGTGTGAATAGTTATAATGCAAAATATTCGTGGGCAAGTGTTTCTCACTTTCTTGACATTTATTCTTCACTCCCTGAAAAGGGCCTTAGGTCTATGGGAGCCAGGCCTTTTTGTATTCAGCTGTTAATGGCCGTCAGTAATAATTACACATTCAAATTCTCCTATATTGGATTCACTTTGAAAGTCCTTTCCCCTTGAATGAACCCATTACCACAATTTGGGAAACCTCTTTGCAAAATACATTCCCTGATTTGGTAGAGGTTTTGATGATGGCGGTGGTAATGTAATGTCTAATATGGTGACCTGATATCTAGTGCTGCTAAAGGCCTTAGTATGTGGTTCACATCCTTTCCAATCACCTCGTACCCTACAGATTCTAGTACTGTCTTCCTTCACACCTCTGCAACCATGTTTTTCCTTTAATTTGTCACCTGTATGTATGTGTAATTTAAATTGAGGAAGTTAGGTTCTCTACATGCTCTAAATACTGAGAGTTACAAAGCAATCAATATGGAGTCAGTGAGTAGTTAGAAAATAATCCAAGATAAGATTTTATTTCACATTGCAATTCCAGATACATTTTTCAGAATGATTATGATGGATATAAACTGACAACGGAGGTCTGCGGTGTCGTTTATAATCAAGTGGGTGGCGATGGTGTTTGTGCGCGCTGCACCACAGTCTCATCAGATCACTAATCAGGGAGAAGGCCGCCGGTAATTATCCAGCCCATCTCCACAATGCAGAAGGAAGCAGCAGCAGTCAGTGCACTCTCCGCCCGCCTCTTCTCTTACCGTTGATTGCTGCTGTTTCATCTGCGTGGAGAAGCATTAATCAAGTCACTTAATTCAGGTGAGAGCCCGTTTATTCATAACACTTGACACCAACCTTGAATGAGCAGCGTGTTAAATTCAATTATCATTGCGGCGAGCCGTGGAATGCTTATGCCCACACGTTACATTAGAGATGAGCAGAAATCCTCGTGGTATTTAGGTAATTTTGAATCATGTAAGCATGCAGCAATACTGATACAAAGTGATTATTCAAAAACGACAGCAGCTGTGAAGGAATCTCTACGGGAGTGTAAAATACTCTGTGATTGGCACATGGGTGGAAATGCTGCATTCAAGGAAGACAAACCCCCTGGAGTTCTTGGATGCTCTGCAGTGTCTTGTCAGAGCAATCACATGGAACAGATCTCCGAACATTAAAATGGCTGAACCTGCAGAACAAAGGAGAGCACCGCATTGAAATCACTGAGGTCCACTTTCTCAGACTTCAAAGACCTAATCCAAAAACCTTCCTCAAAGTTAAGTAGACGGGGTTTAGTTTGTAGATGGATTATAAAATGAACAGAGTGTAGGAGCAGCTGGATCCGAATTCCTCCATTTTTAAGATTCAACACACTTCTTTGTTTCACAGCCGTCTGAGAAATGTCACGGAAAACAAAGGAAAAGAGCTACATTTTTCTAAACAGAAGCCAAGTTTAATATTTGACATGAAATATCTGTCCATATTTGCCCATTGCTGCAGGTGAAAACACTTATTTTGTTTTTGCGTCTTTGATAATGCGGGCCTGTTTTTGTCCCTCAGTGATTTGGCATAATAAAAAATCTAAATGAAAACTATGTCAATCTGTTGATTAGAGGCTGAATTTGTCCCACTTGCTAAACAGGACACCTGGTGATCCTCTGATCACAGCATTATGCACCATTTGATGAGGTCCAGACAGTCTGTGCATACCAAAAAGGAGAGGAGACAAATGGACGAGGGAGGCAGACAGACACAGTGGTATGAATCTGCCTCTGTCATACTGTAAATGGGAGTACAGCTTATCTTCATCTAATATTTCCCTAACCTCAGGGCTTCATTAACCCAGACTGGGAACAGCACCTACAGTATGTGATTGGATTTGTCACCTCCTGTGTCACCATCCAAACCTGTAAATGTGAAATATTGAATGATTCGCTAATGTATTTGTCTTTGCAGTTGCTTGGGAATCGTTTGTTCGTGTTATATTTTGGATACATTGAATGCATCTTGTGCATATCACGGTATAGAATAAATGCAAATAGAGCATCAATTGAATCACCTTTTTTACATTAACCTTCAGTTTATTTGACTATGAATGTGTTCACTCAGACTATATATTGAATGTTAAAAATGCAAAGACCTCTCCAACAGTAGGAAACAAGAGGACTCCGCTAAAGCCCAAATTAAGTGTCATCTGGCACCTTCTAATGCCTCTATTCATCTTGCGCACTAAATTACCCAATATTTTAATGAGTCATTCTTCCCATTAGTAAACATCTAGTGAATTACTATGAAGGGGAAGTAGGCCTTTTGTGCTTTTCACTGAAAAAGTCTGTAAATAACACATAAAAGAAAACTGTCAAGATGCTTGACCCGAACGTCAACAAACATTGAAAGGAAACGAAAGTCTTTTACCCACAATGATTGAAAAATGTTTTCTCTACCTACTATTGCGGCGGGTGGCTTGTATAATGTTCCAACCACTTTATTTTCACTTTTTTTTTCTTATCTTAACCAACAGCTATAAATAATGAAAGATCATCACTTGCACTTCCAAACATTATCAAATAAAAATGTAATGAAATATTGCTTTACTGACAGATACACACAGTGTTGTCAAAATAATAATGTCAAACATTCTAAATTCAATATTTAATTCATAATATTCATTTGTATTAGTTCGCAGATGTCTAGTGTTTATGTATAAGTTTCATTTCATGCACAGACATGCTCATGCGTTATTCAGTTTAATGCCGCTGCACAATAACATCTATTTAACGGATAGATGTCGTTTCACTTCCATCAAACACCATGTCATAGAAACCAGTCCCCAAGTGTCTGAACATCAGTAACTGTTATGTGGAGACATGAGACTGCTATTTCATAAGTCACTCTCCTGTTTTTCTTTTAATGTGAACACGGTGCGGTGAAGTTGCAAACACTGACACCCACTTTAACACAAGGGGAGGTGAGATTGTAGCTCAGGCTGTTTCTATAATCCCATCCTCATTAAAATGATGAGTTGAAAACAAGTACTGGTGATTAAATCAATCAATCAATCAATTATTCTTACAAATAAAATTACACCTGCACTCATAACTCCACTTAGGACGGCTTTTAACCACCCCCACCACTCCAAAAATAGTATCTCCCAGGTCTGAATTATTCATGTAGGTCACATTTTCACATCTGAAAATCTGGAATTCATAATTCATCCAGAAGAATCACATCCCTGTCTAATGTTTTTGTGATCGAAATAACAGCAGCAAGGAGGGAGCGTGTAAAGTGTCAAAAATATAATTAAATGTGTTGAATTTTTTCAAGCCATCAGGTCAATGACACCCTAGGTGCCAAAGTCATTGCAGTGGATCATCAGGGTGGTGTTAATAGCATCACACAGCTTAAACGACTGTTAATACACTTTTCCCCTGCTGATTTTGAAGGATTATTATGGATGCTCTAATTATTAAATGTAGATAACTGATGATTTTTGATGAAACGTTGACCTCTCTCTGTTGCCAGATCTTCTGATATACAAATTAAGCACAGTGCAACTTAAACAGAATTTAACAGAATTTTATAGACACTTCTACATCATGTTTCAGCTTCATCTGAGATAGTCCGCAGTCTGTGAAGACCAAGGATTACCATCATTTTGCATCTATGATTAATACATTGAAAATAGCCCATGGCGGTTCAGTGGTTTATTACAGTCAACTCACAGTCCTGGGTTTGATCCCATCGTCCAGCCGGGGCTTTTATGTGGTGTTTGCATTTTCTCTGCATGTCTCTACAGGTTATCTCCAGCTTCCTCCCACAGTCTAAAGACATGCAGGTTGTTAGGTTAATTGGTGCCTCTGAAATGTCCCTTGATGTAAGTCTGAATGTCTTCATCTGTCAACCCTGAACTGGCTGTAGCCCAAATGTCAGTGAGGAGAAGGTCCAGAGTTTGTAATGTGTCTTGAGTATTGTTCAAACAATGTGGTTAATTAGGAAAAAGTACAAGGCATCAAGGTTTGCTTGGTGTATTTGAAATAAATGTCAAGAAACCTGAGTGCCGGGTGTATGACAGTGTGGCAGGACTGAGTGGTTACCAGTTCTGTGGTTAGCTGTAAGTATCACTGATAAATCTAACTGATGTCAATTCAAGTAGATAAATAATCCTTTGTTTTGTCTTTTCCAGTTGTGTAGTTTCCCCCACACTAAATACAGAAGGATCAGAGAGGCTATATGTAAAAAAATGACTTAAAAATATCATTGAAGTGTTTACAATAAAGAACAATGATGTTATATCTAAGATTCCAATGTAGATGTATTGGATTATAGAGATATGAACTGAAATTATTTACACCCATGGGCCGGTGGATTTATGTGACCACTAGAGGGAGTAGTGAGTCACTCTTCTGGTTTCCAATGGAGAGGAAAACAAACACCACGGGGCCTTTGATAAAAGCATCAGAAATTACTGAGATGGGATGAGAACCATTAATGAACAACTTTTAGTCAAAGAAAATGACAAAGTGATAAAAGCTGGAATCACTGTTTTTGTTTTCACCACTGGACACAGCTGTAAATGAAAAGAATGGGGTTTGATGCTAAAATGGCAGATTTTCTTCTACACAGGTGAGTTTAATTATGAGGCAAACAGACCTTTAGTGCAGCTATTGACAACATAAACTGGACAGAAAATAGGTGATTTGAGGTTTTACTTTGGCTGTTTTCTGTCTAAAAACAGGGCTAAGCTAACAGTAGTGTAAACTATCAGCTGACACAGCAAGTGAAGATTATAAGACAGGGTTATTTTTGACTGACTGTCAAAATAAGTGTCTGTGAGTTTTACTTTGAAGAAGAAAACTAGATATGTGTAAACAACTTTATACGTTATACAATGCTTGATAGTCTGTTCTGTGTTCCTTCTGTTGTTGACAGTTTGCAAACTCAATAATCCATATAACCCCTTTAATACATTTCTTCAATAGACCATTCTCAAAGAACTCAAGGCTAGGTCTGAACCGTGATAGAAGAGATTCAGCCAAAATCAGGCACAATCGCATTAACCAGTGTGTTGTATGTTTCACTTGGGAAAAGCGGTGACACATTCCTACCTGCATGTAGTCATTGTACAGGTAAAAGACAAGAGGGAAACTTAAGTTGTTACATCGTCCAAAACAAATCCTCCCTCTTGTTCAACGCGTACTTCAATCCACTACTTCACCAACTCAATATTCAGATCATGTTAGAATATTTGCACAGGCAGAGAGAACACAATCCTCACCTATGAAGACTTCCTCTGTGCGAGGGGGAAAAAAAATGAGAGCAGAAAAGTACAAAAAAAGATGAAGGTCAAAGATGTGGATATGCACAACATGTCTACATCACTTAGTCTGACAATGGCACGGGTTCACATGATCCATTTAATAGGATTTTAAGGACATGTGGGGACAATGGAGATTGCCGTGTTTTAAAAAGTAATTATTTTCCCCCTTATTTCTCCTTCTACCCAGACTCCTATCAGATGCACTCCCCACGGTTCAGTTTCACAGTAATTAGATGTCATCCTGCTCATGCCCTCTTCAAGTCTGCAATTTTCAAAATGTGAGTCCCTATCACATGCAGATAATAAGCAAATCAGATAGTAACAATGTATCCAGGAATGTATTTATATTAAATTAAAGGGAAAAAAAATCAATGCGTGATGTTTGAAACTTCTACACTTGTCGATAAGAGCCTCCCACTCCCACATTCAGTTTGAAATGCATTACAATCTCCATCCAGAGGAAACTGCAAGGTACTAAAATCATTTGTTCTTTTGTCCCCATAGTATCCCCATATAGAATTTATACACCCCCTCATCCTCTCATTTCCAAAGATATAAACTTTTCACCTCCTCTTAGTCCCTCAGACCTGAGATGCAGGCGGCGGAGTCAAGGTAATTTAACAAAATGAGACATCTTCACCTCTGAGCTGTCATTTTAAATAAACGTCAGTTAAATGTGACATGTGGAACAGTTGTAGCCCGTCATCTGTATATTATTACACCATCCCCATCAAATGAGCAGAATAAAGTGTTCACGTAAGCTCATAGATCTTAATTCAAATCCTAACCAGGCATTACATGTTAGAAGCCAGTGAAAGGGTGTCATACATCTTTAAATCAGCAATATGCCGTACCTCTACATCCATTTATGTGACCACTAGAGGGAGTATTGAGCCATTCTGACGGTCTCCTATGTATGGCACCGAGGCCAAGTTGAGGATAAGAACTGGTAAATAAGTTGAAGAGTCAAAGAACGAGGCAACGTAATAAAAACAAATGCATTGCTGTAATTTTCTCCACCGGACACAGCTCTAAATGGGTGGATTTGATTATGAGGCTTAAGAATGTCTAAAGTTATTATGTGATGTTACGTTTGCTAAGTCAGTGTTTGTTGATCACAGTTCTGACTTTAGATGATTCAACGCACATCTTTTGTTCTCCGTGCACAAAACATATGATTTGTGGTTTTACTGTGGCTGTTTTCTGTCTTAAAACAGAGCTAAGCTAACAGAGCTAAGCTAACAGAACTACAGTATAAGATATCAGCTGATGCTCCACACGAAGAGAAGACAGTATTATTTTTACCATCTGATTTTTTGTTCGAGATGATACCATAATGCAGGTGTGCATAAAAATTAGCTTCACACTTTTTTCAGTGAACAATCTGTGGAGACGGTGAGCCAGTCTTCCTGATTTAGACCACACCCCCAGATGTCAGCAAGAAGTAAAACAATAACTGGACCTTAGGCGGGAGGCCATTCAATCTGAAATATCAAAATTACACGTAACCCCTTTAACACACCAAATTATTGCACACTTTATCATTTTAATACTAACACAACCTCTGAATAAAGTAAATTTTCATTTTTAACCTCCTGCTCCTGCCTGGGTTTGTAAAATCCAGACTTCTGCAAAGTATACACCTATGTATCCTCATCCATAGCTGACGTCTGCGTAATCTTCATTCCTCACTGAGACATCCGTCAAGACGAGGAGCTGAGATCGATGCCAGGAGGCAGGAGGAACGAGGAGATAAGGATGCACAAAATAGAGAAGTGAGAAGAGCCTCCAGATTTACCCACCCAGGTGTTTTCACTCATTGTGGAGGATTAGACCTCCTGTGACTCTAGACCTACTTGAACCAGAGCAGAGGTTCATTCACTCACAACAAGAGGAAACACCTGGTCTGCACTCACACCTGCACCCCCCAACTCTGATTCATGCCCAAACAATATACAAAGACATTAAATATGACTGAAACAAGATACATTTGTGAAGCTTGGAGAATATTGATATACATTTTGCATTTTGGTAAATTTTAACTCAAAGCTGTTTAGACATGACACAGCAGATGTTATTCTATGCCAATAATGATTAAATTGATTGTTAAAAGTGTATGAATCTAACCAACTCACTAAACATCTAATACCTTATGTGATGTATGTAAGGTTTTTGGTTAATATGATGACAGTTAGACTAGGAGCAGCCGTGGCTCAGATGGTAGAGCGGGTCGTCCAATAACCAAAGGGTTGACGGTTCAAATCCCGCTCTGTCTGAGTTATGAGCTGTTGTGTCCTTGGGCAAGACACTTCACCCACCTCACACTGGTGTGTGAATGTTTGGTGGTGGTCGGAGGGGCCGTTTGGCAC
>JAPQRQ010000019.1:5180059-5198833 GCA_037367365.1 Apogon talboti | reverse complement strand
ACCACCACCAGAGGGTGACTGTGAGAGCAAAAGAATAATGCATCAATAATGTAAAGCACTTTGGGTGACTTGAAAAGTGCTATAGAAATCTAATTTATTATTAGGAATTTGGATTCTTTTCTTTGCAGGAGTATTTTATATACAGTATTTATTCCTGTCACTGCCTTTAATTCCAAGGACACATCAGTTTCCTGTTTTCCGGACTTTTTGTGTTAATGTTTGTGTTTTTTTTTTCTTTATTTGTCACTAATGTTGAATTTAGTTACTTCAAGATTAAGTGTAGACATTTTTCTTTTGCTATTTTAGTTCAGGAGTTTAGTCTTTATTTGTGATTAGATTTACCTTTGTTTTATCTCTCAAGGTTCTAAACATTCACAATATTAATGTGTCTGGTCAGATGCTTACTGCTTTAATTTGGTTTATTTTAGCGTCTAGCTCCTTTTTTTGCATTGTATCTCTACTTCTAAATAAAACTATAATTACAATTAAACCTTAATTAACCCTTAAAGACCCAAACATCCACTATTGACCAAAATCATCTACTGATCAAATATTGTTTAATACCTGTTGATCCACTTATCCTATCAATACATGTAAATAATTGGTGTAAAATACAGCTTGTTATCTTTTCATGGTCATCAGATATGACCCATTTGGATGTTCAGAGGCTCCGTAATTACCGTGGAAACACCGTCATCTTCTACAACATTGATTCACCAGTAAAACGCACACAGTTTGACAAATGACAGTTGTTGGAGACACATCTTCAGTTAATGATATACTTTCATTTCTGTTTTTCTTGATCTAATAAGCTTTGAATTTACTCTGACTTTGAACACCTGCATGGTCAGTCAATTAAATTTAGGAAAATACATAATTTTCACCGAAAAAATGTAAAATGCAAAGTAAAATATTATAATAAATGGTGATAAATCACTTGAGAAGGACAAATACAATCATTTGAAAGTTGTGACAAAAATAGTTATGGGTCTTTAAAGGTTAAGATTCTGTCTCCTATGGTTTGTGGTAATATCCACCTTTTTAAGAAACAGCAGACACTTCTGTTGTCAAAAGAAATTACTGTGACATTTGCATCTCCAGGATCTTTGAGTTTTATTCATTTAGTCAGCCCTCTTCATCTCCACTGTGCAGACAGATGCATATTAATACCATCAATAATGTCATGTAGCGCATAAAGGGAAGCCTCCCCCCTGAAAAAAAGTTTAGGAGGAACAACAATCTGTGATGTAAATTTATGTTAATTTAATTTGCTCTAGAGAGGGAAAGTGTTGCTGTGTTTCAGCTTCATTTAACAGGAAAACAAAAGACCTCAGCTGCCTCCAAAACACCATTTTTTTTCCACTGGATTTTTCACTACAGTTATAATTGTTTTTATTTCCCACACCAGGATTTGACTGTGCACACAATCCCGGAAAGTTTGCCCTTTGGGTAAACTTACCACACCTGCACAACTAAATAATGTAAAATAATGTAAATCTTGTCAACAATGCTGTAGGTGCATCAATGAGACCATAAAGAGCCTTCTTCATGTACGTAACCCCATGAATGACTTCAGATGGCATCACTTCAGTCAAATGAAACACTCTAACTCCACAAAGAAGCAAAAAACAGAATAATAACAAAGCCATCATGGTTTTTAAAAGCCCATGTCATCTCATTTTCCCGGCTGGATCCAGGTGGAAATTAATCATCTTTTAACCACAGTGATTGTATGACCCAGTTTATATACTTTGGTAATTGCTTATCTGGATCAACCAGTTGTAACTAACATTTTTTTCCTGCTGTCAGGTGAAGATGATGAACACTTCAGAAACAATCTGGATGTGTTTCACAGGAGACATGAATTTGCAATGAGCTTGGAGAGCAGAGAATACCCAATACAGGACACTGAAGAATCCGGGTATGAACGCATTTCCTGATGTACACAGTTTAATAAATAAGACCATGAATCAGTCACTGCTCCATATTAGAGGATGGATGGAGTATGTCTTTCATTAGCTGACTGAATCCTGTACATATACCTAAAAGTCCTGGCACAATGATTCTGAGTGGTTTGTAAAGTGCGTGGTTAACCCTTAAAGACCTAAACCTTCCACCAAAAAGTATCTACTGATCTAAAGTGTTTGATAAGTTTTTAACCTCAGTATATTTCAATAATTCAGGTAAAACAGAGTTTCTCTGCTTTTTGTGGTCATCAGATACGACCCATTTGGACATTCAGAGGCTCCGCAGTTACCATGGAAACACCGTCGTCTTCTACCAAACTGATCTGCCAGTAAAACCCATGTAGTCTGACCATTTCCACTGTTGTAGACATTTGTTTTGAGGTTAAGTTAATGATATATTTTTCTCTGTTTTGATACAATAACCTTTGAATTGACTTGGAGCTTTTATGGCCATCTGCATCTAAAAGGTGGAAAATACCTGATTTTGATTGGAAAATACAGAATGTAGAGGTGATAAGTCATTTACAAAGCATTAAATGTGGAGGAAAAAATCCTTTGGAAGTCCCACAAAAATAGTTCTTCTGAAATTTGGAAACCATATTTTATATGGAAAGATTGCAGACTAAATGCAATATTTATTTGATTTTTTTTTTTAACCTTTCGTTTGATTTCTTTTAAGCTTTGTGCAAACTGTTACCATGTCTGTATATTCTATGTACTTCTTGAGACCCAGCATTAGACATTCCAAAAAATAAATAAATATCTGGGTAATGGTGACATTTTTTAATACAAAACAGAAGATACTTTCCAGGGTTCCTGGAGGATATTCAATATTCAGCAAAAATTATTTTAAAATGACTGAATTATTTTTACCTTAATGTTTTATGTTTGGTTTTGGTACTGAATTTTATTGTGTTTTATGTATATTATTAGTGTGGATGTATGGCTGTGATTTCTGTTTTGTGTAACTTCTGCTGCTGTTGGGGTATTGAGAGATTTTTAATCTTAATAACCTTTTTCCTGGTTAAATAAAGGTTATAATAATGGTTATAATAATAATAATAATAATAATAATAACCTTATCTGTGCCTTAGATAACCTAGCCAGTCATTTTTTTTACTAGGTTAAAAATCTTTGAAGTGAAAGGCTCTTAAATTTGGCATGAGACTTCTTTATGGAATAATAACAGTTTCAATGATAATAAACCTTTTAACCATAAGACAGTATAACCCTGAGCAGATACTTGACTCTGAGCTACCTCAAATAATTGGAGCCAGGACATGCACCTGTTAGAGCACATGCACAAATAGTAAAAGGCCCTTGCCTAATGCTGCACCTCAAGCTGTCACTTGAGTCACAAAATGGTCATTTGCTACCATTAGTCGTTATCAGGATTGTAATTTGCTAGTCTGTGGATAAGACGTTAAAGGTCATCACAAAGGTCACGTGAGTGTTTCAAAGCCAACAGTTTTCATAACATGGTTGATAATTCAGTGAACTGAGCCTCTCCATTCAAACAGACCAGACTCTGGACTCCCTTCAAACACCTCAAGGCTGAGGCGTGTTTACATCCAGAGATTGGAATTTTTCATCCTTGGTCCGAGTACCTTTGGTTGCACCTGTAACCATGCATCATTAATGGCAGGAATAAGGTCAGCTAATAGGTCACTGTAGCATGACAGGTTCTGATGAAATTACAACTGCATGTTGGGGAAACAAAAAAACTGTTTTATTTTTATTACAGAGCATGAGTTTGGAATCAGAAAAAAAAAGATATACTGTGTTAAAGAAAATCACCCAAAGTCACTAATATTACAATTATTCACAAATACATTATTTATATTATTGTGATATTCAGTCCAATTCAAAGCAGGTGCCTGTTGGTATCAGAAAGTAAACCACTGCCGGACAAAAATGGAACAAGAACATATTATTTTAATATGATATTCAGTAAATAGCTCAAAGCCAGTTTATAAATAAGACTGCTCCTATCCTTGTCCTGGCAGTTGACAAAGGTTTGACAGATGACTATGGGGCAGCAATTACATGCACACTGGGTTTATGTGATTAAAACATGAGTCATGTAAATACCTTGATCTGTTTGTTAGTTTCACAGATGTCTGTCAGTGTCATGCTGAGGGGACACAAGAGAGGAAATGTAACCCACGATGAGGTCCACAGACTTAAGGAAACAATACTTCCACTGTGCTTGAAGCCAGAAATAAAATACAAACATATATAACAGCGTATTGGGTCGAGGTTAATGAACTAGTGCCACCGTTGAGTTTCTGTTGTTGAGGATGTGCAGTGTTTGTTCTTTTAATCAATACCACACAGATGGGTGACAAGTTAAAGGAGAAACCTGATGGGAGTGGTCTCACCAGGAAGATGTCCCCATCCATCTATCCATAGGGTGGATGGATGGATGTCCCCATCCATAGGGTACCAGCTAGTTGGACAACCAAGAGGGAGTCTGGTCAGATGTGTTTGACGGGTCGTGGATTTAGCAAAAGCAATACCAGCTGCATCCACTGGTATCAGTATCAGTATCAGTATCAGACAATAATAATAATATTTCTACTATTTCTGTGATTGGACAACAGTCAGGCTTATATTAACTGTGATTAGCTAAAGTCTGGGTCGTGGGCTGAGGTGTCAAGTAACCAAGTACAAATACTTTGTTACTTTACTTAAGTAGAAATTTTGGTTATCTATACTTAACTGGATTAATTATTTATTAGCTGACTTTTTACTTCTACTCCTTACATTTTCATGCAATTATCTGTATTTTCTACTCCTTACATTTTTAAAATAGCCTCATTACTGCTATTTCATTTCGGCTGGTTTTCATTCTGGCTTGTCATCATTCAAATAAAAAAAACTAGCCTGATAAATCATGCCATCTGGGTAGAGTGAATTTAATTGTGGTTGGATAAGAAGTATCAATGTATACCATTCTGACACCCTATTGGTTTGTACGTGATCCATCACACCTGCACGTGACACAAATCACGTCACACTTTAAGTACTTTTGAAACCAGTACTTTTACACTTTGACTTGAGGAAAAAGCTTGAGTTGATACTTCAAACCGTAGTATCTATACTTCTACCTGAGGAATGGATGTGAATACTTTTGACACCTCTGGTCATGGGATAGAGACTCCTTTCAGGAGATAGGGGTTGCAATATGCTAAAAGATTATTCTGGATTTTTTTTCTCCAGCAAAATAAAAATAAAAACAAAACAAATGATCAACTGCTGCAGCTTTAAGGTGACTCAAATCAGACAGATTTGCAAACAGCCCAATATTACAGCTTTCACTACTGCACAGAGTGACCATCTTGAATTTGCTTCCCTATTCCTGTAGTTATTTTGATCATCTAAACATTGTGGACATTGTGTGTCATTTCTGCTGCTCTCTATTAAATAGTGGAGTCGAGGTGTTACAAACACTGTCAAATACGTCACTATTGGAATCATTTAAAAACAGTTTCTTCTGCCGTTTAGGTGTGAACATGCGTTAGCTCTGCACTGCCAAATCAAGACACCCAAATACAGAATGCTGGAAGAATCTAGACTTTACTAAGACACTTTGATATTTATTTTCCTTGACTTTGTCACCTGTCTGTATTTCTGGGAAAAACTACAAAGTAGAGTGTAAAGTTTCCAATGTGGGAAAGGTTAACTGAGAACCGTTTGCTTTTGGAATAGTACATGAGGCCTGATGTCTGGGCTTCATTTCACAGACTTTGCTATAGTCTCCAGGCAAAAGTGAACTTCTGGCTTGTACAACTACTCATTTACTCAAAGACCAAATATGTCATTGCAAAGGTCAAGTAATTAGTCTGGGACAGAAATAGACTCCACCCACAATCCAATGTATAAATACCCTTTATTAATATTTGGATGAGTGACTTCCACTGCATCACTTATGTCTCACTGTCAGCCTCAGTTCACTTCTTCCTTTATCCCGTTCAGACAATCTCTTAGTCTGCCTGTCAGCCAAACACAGATTAGTGTTTCAGCAAAACCACATTAAATGTCTGCAAAATGAAGTAGGTGACAGACAGGCAGTGTTTTATAGCCCATGCCATTTGAAGAGTTACTGCTGAAAGCTACATTAAAAATGTCAGCTGCTCACTGACATCAGTACAGTCAAAAAGGAGAAATAAATACGATAAAACTGAATAAATAAGTGAAAATCTTTATCCCCGTAAAGGTTTTGTGGTGCTTGTGGTTTAAAAGAAAAGCACAGGGAGTGAAATAAAATCTCACCAACTTAAAGGTAAAGTGTGAAAGTAAAGCTCCTGTTACTTTCATTTGGTATTTATATATACAGACGGTGTGGAAATTGGGTGGGGTTACAACAGGTTTTTTGCATCTGTGCTTTGGCTGAACTGTTATTTGTAGATGAGAGACGTGCATGTCATTGCTCCAGTCACTGGAATCTGTCTTTCAGTGCTTTGACATTTATGGCTATGACATCGCAGATGTAGCTGGAGGGTTCACCATCCTCATAGAAAAGTGCGTTTTATAAATCAACACCAAGTCCAAAAGTGTACTTGAACCGGAACAAAGTTGTGTTTTAATCATCACATCAATTGAACTTTCATTTTAATAAATTATGGAGGAGAAATATGTTGATATAAGCACACAAATCACCATTTACATCATTGAATATTTACATTTTTGCAAAGGACAGCTTCTGTAACTTAGAGTCCAACACGTTTTTTCCAGTTTGTGCAAAGTGTACATTATTCACAAGCAGAAAAGAAGAAAGATCTGCCACATCCTGTTGGTTCATTGGTACCAGTGGCTATGAACTCTGTGGTGTCCAGTAAAACACTGAGCACTTGGCAGATCCTCTCCCTCTGTCCTTCCAGGTCACTTAAAGGTAACAGCTCCTGCTAGATGAAATACTCCTTTTGGTTTTCATTGGGAGCGCCCTGGGAGTCCGCCTGGCTGCTGAAGGGGAACTCATGGCCGTCTTCAGACTGGGATGCTTTTACTTCTTGGTTCCGATATGTCTCTTTCCTGCTGCACATGAATCTGGCCATTATCACCAATGCAGACACTGTGACGAAGATCACCACAGCGATCACCCCTTCAATTTGGAAACACACAAAAACTTCTGAAATAAATGAGGAGGTTTGCATGAAAACGCACATGCACATACAGTATGTAACCGGGCTGGCATCAGCTTCCCGCAATGATAGCATTTCTTTTATGGGGCTCCATAAATCGACTTCAGAATTGGCCATTAGTGGAGATATGGGATGGGAGCCTCCGAACATCAGAGATGGATATCACCTGCTTCAGCTTTGGAATAGACTTGTAAAGATGTTTGATTAGAGCCTCACTAAAACAATAGTGTCATTTTACATGGTCACCCATGGGCTGATGAGTTGAAATCCTTATCTTATTTGATTTATTCGCCACACTTTTCTCAGACGAGGTTACTTTATGATGTTCAGGAGATGAGGAGCAAAATGTCTCCTGCTCTAACTCCAGCACAGAAGTTTATGTGAAGTACAATTTAGGCAGAATACAAAGATCCCTATGTGAAGTTGTGTTCAGGAGCATTATCGTTAGAAAGTAGCAGATTTAATGCAACTCCAGAGGAAGAAGTTGTTTTTTTTGTTTTATTGTCCTGTCTACAAGGACCTAAGTGGTATATTTGGTATGAGACAGTCCTGGGCATGTTAGGCAGCTTATAGACAGGGTAAAAAACCAACATATATCTATACACAGATATCATGGCAGGTATAATACAAGTGCAAACAGAGTAGGTTAAATGGTAAATAAATTAGGAAAAACATCTTCAGTCAGATGCTTCTTTGCTTGTGGCATTTAAAATCTTTTTAAAAGTGTTCTGTGAGATTGGCTCCTTCATTTTCAGGTCATTTTGTCGCTGATTCTAAACGGAGGGAGCAGCAGATTTAAAGGCCTTTCTTACTGTATCAGTACAGACGTTTGGAACAGACAGAGGGAATAAACACCAAGACTTGACAGCTGAGACCGAAGACTGTAACTACTGACTTTTTTGACAGTTGTAATTTTGAAGATATGATGGAAGCAGACCTATGATACAATTATAGATGAGAACGAACCAGTATTTCAGTCTGTGTATGGTAAAGCAGACCATCTGATATGAGCGTACAACAGACATAAAAAAGGGAGTAGAAGTTTGTTATAAGCCTCAGAGCTTCAAGGTAAATGGTGTCTGGAGCGTGTCAGCTTTGACAGGATGCATAGATGTACAGGTATATCACATCCCCACAGTCCTGCACAGGTGTACATGTTTCATTAACAGGTCTCTTTTTAGCCTCAAATAAAAGACAAGGCTTCATTCAGAAAGAAAAAACAAACAAAAAAAAAACAACAGAAAGAGTGACCAAGTAAAAGACATCTGCACTGAGGTACAGACTCAATCTGAGAGAGAAAGTGTTACTGAGGTCAGGTTGAGCGTTTTAAACGAGGTTTATTTTCAGCAGATTTTGTTGAAAAGCAAGTTGCAATTGCGAGAGTGCCAGGCTTGGCATGGATCTTGCGCTATATATTATTATATCATCGGCATAATAGTGAAAATTTGTATTACAAACATTTTGGTAAATATTAGTTGTGTTGACCGTGAATAGAAGTTGCCCTAGGACCAACCCTTGAGGCACTCCTTTGGTTAAAGTGAGTGAATTAGATGTAAAACCTTCTACTGGTACACACCATTCTGTTTTAGAGGGAATGTACAGTTGACTGTGTATTCAGAGAAACCAGTGTTATACACATGACTACAAATTAGATCCTTTTCGGTTGATTTCTGTTGGCTGCATAATTACGGGTATCTTGAATTACTCTTCTGAATAGGACATTTTTGTTGTGGCATTTGCCAAACTTAGGTTAGAAGACAGAATGTTTTATTTAAGTCTGAGCTGTAAAAGAACCAGTGATTGTCTGATGAAATGTAATGGAATTTTTTTTACTACTGCAACTTTGCTTTTGGTATCTACTTAAACAACAGAGTTAGGCCCTTTGTGTGCATGAAATTAAAGAAAATAGATAAAAGACTAGAATATACACCAGACTAAAGTTTTCTCATGCACATATTTAAATGATCATGACTTCAGAGAGAGGGAGTGTCACTGCAACTGTGCTCACTGGGCTTAACAATAATTATTACAATCATTATTAAACATTAACTCCATAGGCCACATCTGTAAAATCAGTTACAGCTACTGTATATGGTTATAAAAAACCACTTACACATTCATGGATCAGTTAATCTTGTATGCTCATGTATTATGCATATGTGTGTGCTGCGTTCTTAATTGCTAAGTGTCAGTGTTTTGGAATATATGCATTACATTTTGGTTAATTATGTTTCAAATGATTAAAAGCATTTATTTTGATAGGTGTTGAATAGATACAGAAAATGCTTAAAATATTCTTACTAATTAATACATCATGTTTGATCATATTTCCTGTTGCAGCTCAGCAGTGATATCTGTAAGTGTACTATTCTGGGATGCTGCAAATTTTGCACACATTTTATCTCACTTTACTGTAACACACATTAAACCAAAGACTTACATTGACTGGCACAGTTTTCTTTGTTTGTCTGAGTTTACCAAAGGAAAAGGATGGTGTATCTGTTAATCTGTAACATCATTAGACATGTTTTTATAACTACAAAGTCAGCTTCAGGGTTAATTTGGCACAACAACTGACAAATTACAGCAATGCCTACCATTCTCTTTAAATGGAAATACATTGAGTTTAAAACTCCCACATTGTTCTTATTCTTATCATTAAAAAGCCAATGCACAAGCTTTCTCCTCAGTGTTTCTTTCAAGATCAAAACTGCGCATTTCTCGCCCTGAATCCCAAAAGACGTTTAAAGACTGGAGATTTTATTCTTCCTAAACAGCCCACAGTATCTCTTCTGCTTAAACCCTGAGCAGGTGCAGCTTCTTTTAGATATGCAATACTGAGTTGGTTCTACACAAATTACCTCCAATTAGAGCAGAGTCACTCCTGATGGCGTTGACTAAAGGCTGACCCGGATCCACTGAACTTGGCTGGTCTGCAGAAATAGAGACACAGACAAAATTATACAACACTACAATTTATGTTTCTGGAAATTGGCTACACAGCAGTTCAAAATGCCCCTGAATCACCTGTACTAACAGACCCTTCCACATGGACAAATTAATAGAGTTCATTTTTTTGTCATTATTTGTGCCTATTTTCATCTTTATCTTCCTTGAATGAAGAATGTATGCTTTCAGCCTGTTACTGCTAGTGTTTATGCTTGTGTGTATTACAAATGTATGCCTGATGTGTATGAGCATATGTGAGCCATATAATAATAATAATAATAATAATAATAATAATAATAATAATAACAACAATAATAATAATAGATTTTATTTGTAATGCACTTTTCATTCAAAGAATCTCAGACCATGAATTCATACAGTAGAACTGAGACCCAGATGGATGATTACAGGATGCTGAGTTATCAACTAACACATACTTCCAGACTATATATAATGCATTTATGTAACAATGTTATGAAATATGTTGTCTGGATAAAGCCACTTGTCAAGCCCTTCATATTCCCTTCAAATTATATATTGAAGTTTTTGTTTTTTTTTAAATATGCCATAAGGCCAAACCAAAAGGAAAAAGAAAATAAGAAAGAAAGTCAAGTGGTTGACAAAAAAACAGCTGCAAAATGTAAATGTATGATGAGCAAAGACGAGGAGAGCGGAAGAGAAAGGCGTGATATAAGAAAAGATGGTAAAGGATAAGAAGTGTGTGAGAGTAAAGTCATCTTGGGAGTCATCAGTCAGAGGAGACAGGGCTCAGTGAGAGTCTCAGCACATCCTCTAAGGACTTCACAACAGTTGTCTGACTAATCTCATCTGTCGTAGTGCCATCAGTCTGCTTACCGAGGAGGATGGTTAATGAGCCCATAGAACGTCTAATGAACAGCCCTAAGTATGATATTAAAGGCAAGCAGACACATTAAGGCACTGGAAGGAGGGGGTTGCCCAATACTCTATATATAGCAGTGTATAATATGTGGTTTAGTAAACTGAGGCTGCTGTTATACCTGATAAAGAATGTGTTGTTTCTGCTGCATAGGGATTGGCTGATGAGGAGGAACCGCAGCTGGACTGGACCAATGGGCCGGTGACAATAACAGTGCTGTCAGGGTGCAGCAGAGCGGCTTTCAGTGGACTGATGGAGTTAAAGTGAACAGCTGACAGACAGCCTGTGAACCCCAGAGAGGCCACTCCAACCAGCTCTGCATCCACCTCATCAGAGTCTGGAAACAGGAAAACACACAGACAGAGAGAGAAAAAACAGCCAATTAGAGGTGGAACCATTCACCTGTAATAAACACCATTATCTTGATCTGTGTTTTGTTCTTTATTCTTGTCAACTGTGGACCGGAGGCTAAATTGTGGCTAAATTATTCTTCCCATCCAATTATAAAACCATTTCACTAAATGTCAATATAGTGAAGTTAAGGTAAAGTTATGACATCTTGCTTTATGACTTTTCCATTTTTCAAACCTTGGTTCAATGAACAAAAAGGGATTTCTGTTCAGATCAAACTGAACCATGCTTTGATTGTTTCTTTTGGATCAACTACACAAAGGCTATCATCAACTGTTAAATAAAATAAAAACGTGGTAGATGGGGAGAAGAGGAAACAAAGTCTTTAATAGAAAAGTATTGCAGTGTCAATCCAATGAGAAAACAGTGCATTAAGAAATGAGAAGTAACACTTCCACATTGTGATGACTGACAGCATTCTGGTTCAAATCAAATCAAATCAAATTTACATAGCGCCACACCATAACAGAAGTTATCTCATGACACTTTACATATAGAGCTAGTTGAAACCAGGCTCTCAAGCTCATTTACAGAAATATCCTTCATTTTTCTCCACTGACATGACATACACATTCCTGTCTACAAATGAACCAAAAGGTAAATGGAGACCATGTAAATGTGTCATGCAAAGTTCTTTGTAAAATGCATGCACTTCTAAAATTTCAGTGTAAAACCTAAACTAACTGAATCAAATGCATCCACAATGACAAACAAGGATCTAGTGCCTGCAAATATGAAGCATGAATCTTGTCCAGTGTAACAGGCTTTCAGGTGTGAAAAACAAAACAAAACAAAAAAAAAAACCCAACTTAAATGCTTGGTAAGAGCCAGAAAACCATCACAATCATTTGTTCTAAAAAAAGAAGACAAAAAAGCTGCTCTGAAACAGAAGGGTGAGTGCACAGAGATGTTCAGGCTTTTCCCTGAGGTTGAGTTCATACATCCCCACTCTGTCTGTCTCTACAGTACAACTAGTTTATGGCAGTTTGGTGTGTCTCACCACTCAGAGCCAGGCGTAGACATCAGGCAGTTTTTTATAAGCAGTTATTAATCAACATCTAACTATGTGAAAAGCCAAGTGAAGATTTGAATGTTTATTACAGTCTTACTCTTTGTGACAGCAGGTGCTAAATAAAATCTTGAGCGGCTAAAAATGTCTGCATGAACCTGAATTATTCCTGCAGTGCAATTTGATTACACAGCACATCATTGCCATTCATCTAAGTTATTATGTGAGAAACAAGGTTTCGCTGCACAAATAAGACGCTGCAGAGTGGCCTGGCTGGAGAGGGCAGGCTATCAGCTGTATATTTCATCAAGTTCTGATTGAGTTTTAAATCAGATGTCGTCAGCTGAGCAGGTGGAAATAATCTCACTTTGAATTGATGTATCTCACGCTGCTAGTAGAAATGAGAAGGTGGAACCATACCGCACCTGAACAATGTGTGTGCTGCAGTAAGGCTGGTGCTTAAAAACAAGAGTACCGGTACAAAGAAAAACTAAACTTAAATGTACACACTCCCCTTCAGGAGCTCTGTGTCCTCAACCCCTTCAAACACACAACGCTGGGCATGAGGAGCTACAGGACAAGCCCTTCTAGCTGTGACCCAAGGGTGTCTGTCTGTCTGTCTGTGTTCACCTGTCTGTCTGTCTGTGTTCACCTGTCTGTGTTCACCTGTCTGTCTGTCTGTCTGTGTTCATCTGTCTGTGTTCATCTGTCTGTGTTCACCTGTCTGTGTTCACCTGTCTGTCTGTCTGTGTTCATCTGTCTGTGTTCACTTGTCTGTGTTCACCTGTCTGTCTGTCTGTCTGTCTGTCTGTGTTCACCTGTCTGTTATAGACTGCTATAGACTTGAACACTAGAAGTAAATGTCCTGTTGTGAGAATATCAGGTGACTGACAGTCCGTAACGATGTTGGGTTGGTACAAAAGGTCAGGACAGGAACTAAGACACATATCAGTCTGACGTCTGTTTGTTATGTGAAAAGCCAGAGTTCAGAGGTGTGTTTTGGGTTTTTTTAAGCTAACCACCTCCTGATTCCAGTTCAGACCTTAACACACTGACCTCAAATGTGACGTCTGTGTCTCACCTCACTGATGCACTGCTTCATTGGCTGCATGTTTTTTTAGACATGTGACCTTCTACTTGAGTACAATTTTGACTTAACTTTGCATTAATGTTTCCTTTTCATGTACTTTGTACTGAGATGTTGTATTTCAGAGACAGATTTTATATTTTTTTTACTACATTCATGGGGCAGAAATATAGCACTGATGTACCCAGTAGTACATAAAGTATGTAAATGTACCTTCACATTGACAAATTATAACATTAAAATGCTATTGCATATATTTGTTGCAGATTAAAAACAAAATAATATAGTATTCTATAACAATAATGCTTTGTACAACATAAACATATTTAATTTAAAGTACATTTTGCTGATAATTCTATAGTTTTACTTGAGTCACGCTGTTTTGACACTGGTATTTCTACTCATAGTTAAAGCTGCAAGAGGCTAAAAATGAGGCAGAACTTCAAAACACACATCTTCTTTTCACCTCTGTCCAAATTTAAAAAACAAAGATCAGACAACCTGACTTTGTTTCATTTTATCTGAAAGCATCTGGGATGAACTAAAACTAAAATATGTCCGTTGGTAGATTTTCAGAGTGTAGAGGAATCACAACAGTTTTGTTTGTGGTTAGACTCCTTGAATCACAATGTGTTGTAAGATCATTATGGGATGTGTGCTCACTGGCATTAATTAGGATCAAATGTCAGTGCCTGTGAATGTTAACTGCACTGATAGTAAAACATACAAATACTTACATTTACAGACATGATTTCTAAACCCCAGTGAGTTTGTGCTCAGGAAATTGTAGGAATTCCTTAATAACTATAGAGTTTGCAGAGGAGGAAACGGATCCAGCACCAAACCCTTGGTGGCTCCTTGGGGTCAATATGGTTCTTACTAGAGGTTTACTCAGTACAGGTATTTATACATTTTAGATACAGATGGGTGTCAAACTGAAGTAAAAAGCAAGAAAAGGTCGTCTGTGCAGATACCGTATAAGGACAGCCTCACTGTTTGTTTGAGTCTGTAAACGTTACTGGAAGGAAGATCTCTCCTCATGTGATAATGACACATTTCTAATGGTGGATTGGTCCAAGTCTTTCATAGGTGTCCCTCTGGGTTTATGTCTAGTGACTCTGAAGTTCATATATATTATTTGAACCATTTAGTTTCCATTAGATCCTGACTTGGAGCATTGTCATCCTGGAAGAGACAATGTCCATAGAGTTTGTTCACAGTTTTGAGAAATTTAGATTTTTGACGAATTTTTGAAATATTCAAAATTTGCCTTTACTTATAATGGGCCATATTTTGATGGATCATAACATGGGAATTGTTAGAGATACCAATATAGTTACTATTGAGCACTGATAGGTAGTCACATATGGACTTTAATTTGGGTCCATGACCTTTGACCTTGAGTGAACTTGAAGGGTCAAACTCAAGGTCACTCAAGGCTCAACAGTCTTCCTTTCCAAAACTACCAGTCACATTCATTTCAAATTTTCCATGTAACTTCCTTGGGACAATGTCTACAAAGTTTATTTACAGTTTTCAGAAATGCTGATTTTTTAAATTTTTGAAAAACTGGCAACAATAGGAAGTCATATATGGACTTGGACCGAATGAGTTGAGTTCTCCTCCAGTGAAAGTACCGCCCACTTTTATTGGCAGACTGATCTCCTGCTTAAAGACCACAGGACTGGAACACAGAGACAGAACCTGACACCCTCACACATTCAACTTGGTATTGGTTCTTGATAGAACATGCCGGTGAGACACAGGGACACTGGTCCTGTGTTTTCCTTTGGTTTGTCACCTGTACATCAGGGTTACTGCTGTTATCTGGTGTATTTTTGTTTACTATTATTACTCGTCCGAACACCGACTTTTTTTTTTACCCTTAAACTGGGTCGTAGTGCTTTTGTGTATTGGCAATGTACAGTAAGTACATTTTTTTTCAGTGGTGCATTGTGCCAGTTTAGTCAATCTTTTGAAATTCTTTTAACAGAACATTCCCACACAAACCAGCCCAAACCTGTTCCCATCTGTTGGCTGATCTGCTGGAGCTCATGCTGGTTCTGAGTGAAATGTGTTCTGTTTAGTTTTACATTAAATTATTCCCAGTGAGGCTGGCTGACAAGGTGTTCAGAAGGTGAAAGATAAATGTAGGTGGTAAACATGATTCACAGAATAACAAGTCTGAGAGGAATGTGGAAGAGTGTGGCGGCCTGCGCTGAATCACTGTGCTGCGGTGCATGATGCTGTTGTTGCTGGCTGTGTGGGTGAGCTGTTTCTGCTTTCATCTTGTCAATGTTCACATTTCCTACACTCGCCAAAGTTTCTCACCATAGGTTGCACAACACTCCATAGATTCAGAAGAACAGCAGGAGAATACCAGATTTGCATTCTCAAATTGTGTATGCTGTAATTGTGCAAAATCATCAGCTAACAGCAGCTCAACGTTAATAAAAGCAGTGTTTGTCAGAAGCAGCAGCAGTGGGAAATCTGATGTGAGGGGGCGTTCATGTGCGATTTTTGAGTTTGTAAATAGTATTTACCATAATTCCCATAGCACATGAAGGCAGCAGACGTTCTGACCTGGCATACATGAAACAATGCTTTTATCCAAATGCTTTTGAAGCTGTCGCTGTGGCCTGCTGTGCGTTCATGTTCACACTGCCCTGCTGGTGTCATTGCAGAGGCCTGGGCTGCTGCAGCGGGTCTGTCGGCTGGCTCTGCCCCTCTGGCTCCTCCTACTGGCGTTGCTGCTCCTGGCGTTCCTGTTGCCCCTCATGGATGAAGGTAACAGCTGCTCACTCTCCAACAACTTCGCCCGATCTTTTAACATCATGCTGCGTTACGACGGACCGCCGCCCACATAAGGATAACTTCACCCAGTCGGCGACAAGACACCGATGTCACTCCTGATGACTCCCATTGGAAAATGTCAACTATTTAAGATCCGGCGTTTCCTGTTGATCATGTGACTGTAACAGTGCACAAACAGGACCACATCTTCAGATCAGTGGAAAGGCTGTGCAGCATCATGCAGACATCACTTATAATATCTGCTTTGGAAACTTGTATAACAGTGGTGACATGTTTTGTTTTTTGTCTTCCTGTAATGTCCTCTGTCCTATGATGGGTCACCACGTATGAAAGAAAGCCAAATCAGACTTCACCAAATAAGGTAGCACGTACAAACGTCTTTGTTTATTCTGTGCGACACTGTCAAATGTTTATGACAATCATGATCAGTTCTCTGTGCAACATAATTCACCACCATGGACCCACAAATATGAATTGGGGCTAAACTTTCAGGATTGTTCTAACAAAATAGCATAGGGTTGAAATACACTATATTGCCAAAAGTAATGGGACGCCTTTCCAAATCATTGAGTAAAGGTGTTTCAGTCACTTCCATGCATGCAGACTGCATTCACAAACATTAGTGAAAGAATGGGTCAACTGTCAGGAGCTCAGAGAATTCAAGCGTTGTGATGTGATAGGATGTCACCTGTGCAATAAGTCCATTTGTGAAATGCCCTCTCTACCAGCTGTTAGTGGTGTTAGAACAAAGTGGAAGCAATGTGGAACAACAGCAGCTCAGCCTTAAGTCAACGCAGTGGGGTCAGCCCATGCCTACAGTCAGTAGCTGCAGACCTCCAAACTTAACCTGGCCTTCAGATTAGTTCAAGAACAATGTTTAGAGAGCTTCATGGAATGGCTTTTCATGGCCAAGCAGCTGCGTCCAAGCCTTACATCAGCCAGTCCAATGAAAAACCTTACATGAAGAGGTGTAAAGCATCTGCCACTGGAGTGTGGAGCAGTGGAGACTGTTCTCCAGAGTGATGAGTCACATCCGATGGACACGTCTGGGTTTGGTGATTACCAGGACAACAGTACCTTCCAGACTGAATTGTGCCAAGCGTAAAGTTTGGTGGAGGGGGGGTTATGGTGTGGCGTTGTTTTCAGGGGGTGGGCGTGGCCCTTAGTTCCAAAAGGAGCTTTGAATGCTTCAGCAGATCAAGACATTTTGAACAATCCTCCCAACCTAGTGGGACCGGTTTGGGGACAACCCCCTCCTGTTCCAACATGACTGTATACCTGTGGACAAAGCAGCGTCCACAAAGAGATGGACCAGTGAGTTTAGTGGAGGACCTGGGCTGGCCTGGACCTGACAGAGCACCTGTGGGCTGAATTCCAGCAGTGTTTCTCAACCTTTTTTGAACCACGGCCCACTAACGGCACCTTGAGCCTCCTGCCGCCCCCCCCCCCATCCCCGAAAAAATGTGGGTACGTTATTCTAAAAGTAACGCAACGAACCTGTATGTGGAGGACATGATAGGTTATACAGCTCTGTACGTTTCCCACCTGCCCCGCCCCAAAAATACATTAGCCTCTATTATAGGATGGACCTCAATCCATAAGCCGGGGGGGTGAGTCTGTGCCTCTGTGTCCGTCAGAGCTACAGCTTACACGGGTCTGTACGTGGGGGTACTGCCCCCGTTGAGAAACACTAATAGTCCAACCACATGCATTTTGACATGGGGGGGTCTCCTTTGGACTAATAGCCAGTGAGTCTGTGATTTTATTGTTCCTCACGTCCTGTGCTCGCCGTCTGAGTGAACTGTGAGTCAGATCCTCGTCCAACATCTGTACCTGACCTCACTAATGCACTTGTAGAGGAATGGTTCCAAACTCCTGTAAACACACTCCTGAACCTGGAGGAGAGCCTTGGCAGAAGAGTTGAAGCTGTTGTAGTTTGGGCCCATACTAAAGAATGGGATGTCCTTAAAGACGTCCCAATACTTTTGGCCATATAGTGTATGACTGCAGGTTGAACACTCCAAAAACAAAGTAGGACTAGTTTTTAAACATGATCATCAGCTTCGAACTGACAATGAGCATCTTTTCTGTTAAAAACACGTCTTTGTAAAATCTCCAACAGACTCCAAATGTCAGAGTCCACTTCACCGAATGGTATTTATATAACAACAGTTTTCTTGTTATGATCAGTCCTTTCTTGTTTTTACACAATCATCAGGAAAAGTTAGATTCATCTGATGCATTTAGAGACTGAGCATATGAGCGACAACAGTCTGTAAATGACTTTTTCAGATGTTCTTTTTTTCACGCTTGGGATGAGATGCAGCCAAACTGTCCTCCATCCATCCACCCACCCACCCATCTGTCCATCCATCCATCCATCCACCCACCCATCCATCTGTCCATCCATCTATCCACCCATCCATCCATCCATCCATCCATCCACCTATCCACCATTCCATCCACCCACCCACCCACCTATCTGTCCATCCATC
>JAPQRQ010000019.1:5140753-5151441 GCA_037367365.1 Apogon talboti | reverse complement strand
GGGGGGGGGTCCTGCAAAATGTCATTGTAACAAGTGTGCAATGACAATAAAGGATATTCTATTCTATTCTATTGCATGTTCGGAATCAATCAATCAATCAAATCAGTCCAAGGGAATGCTGGGGATGCCAGGTACAATATGTGCAAAATGCATATCTAAAAGAAACCCCTGTGTATGTGTGGCCTCACAGTCACACATGCATGCACATAACACTTTATGGGCCATATCTGTCACAGGATTGTATTGTACGGCATTCAGATAGCACCACATCAGCATCTCTTTTGACACAGTAGCATTTTTAGACACCACTAGATCACTATCTTCTCTCTACATCGCATTCAGAGGAGACTGTCATATTGACAAGTCACACAGTGTTCCAAAGGATTTCATGACAGATGGGACTGTATATATAATGTTCTGTCCACGCTAATGCAAACGTTGCAAAATGGATATTTTTCCTCTACATTCGGTCCTCTCTTCTGGATTCGGAAACATTTTAGGTTGCAAACATGGATATTTTTACAAACTCCAGTTTGTGTTTTTCCATGTCAACGGAGAAAATCATCTTCATGACAGAATAAACCTTACACGTCTGCTATGTCCAGTACTATCCACACTGTCTGCAGTTTTAAGTCCAACAGAAGCAGTGGTGTGTAATGATTTTATGTTGTCAAGTTGGTAGAGACATATTGTAAGATGACAGGGCATGAGGAAACGTGCTTGACTGTTCAGGACTCTTGTATAGGCTCAGACTTGGACTTCACATATGGATATTTGCCTCTTGGAAGCCACTTCACTGCAAAAGTTCTGCAACACACGTCAAAGCAGCTGGCCTATTGGACACTGAGGACGAAGCTAACAGTTGTGGACATAAGCAGCTGCCCACTGGGGACTACAGTAGTCAGACTGGTGCTGAGGTGCACAGTGTGTAGTGTTTACTGCGTCAACTGAGGTTTATAACAGTTTTCTGTTTAAGGATGATCTGGGGAGAGAAAGAGACTGTAATCTCTTAGTTGTTTCCTGATGAAGTATCTTGTCTTTGTTTATGACTTCTTGTGGAAACATTTGCATACTTTTGTGTAAGAATCTGTGTACATCACTGTCTGACATAAGGTTGAGTTACACATGAGAGCAATTATCAGACGCCCTTAGCTGCAAACAGAGTGATTTTCACACTATAACACGTTATAGTACAAATCTAAACACAATTTTCAAAGTAAAACTTGACTATGATGACCCAAATCCTCATTGTATGAGGCCTTTAAAATGCCCTAATTTGTCCTGTATACAACGTTGAAAGCATTTGAAACCTCACAAAGGCATAAATTCATGCGGTGGTTTCTCACCTATGAATAACTGGCTGTTGAGCTGCAGATGAATGTGTCCATCAGCAGGAGCCGCCTTTGTGGCGACAGGTAATTCATCCACACGCAGCGATGCCTCCTTCACATTACGCTCGGCTCGCACACTGTGCCACCGATTGTCGTTCAGCGGGACACTTGTCTGCACTCGCACCTCTAGTGGGCCATTCCCCACGTCGAAAGAAAAGACCACCTCTGCGGAGGCTGAGGAGGAGGATGAGAAGAACATTATCGAAGGCAAAGAGATTCTGAATTGTAAAGGAGGTGGTTGTATGCACTCTCTGTGTAGAGGCGATGTGTGATTGTAGAATAAGTCTGACATGCTCCTACCATTATCACCTTATTTATTTATTTATTTATTTATTTATTACAGGCAGTGCATATTAATGAACATCTACATCAATTTCAGCTGTAAACATGCCAGATTGTAGTAACAGTGCTAATTTCCATCTGTATTCCCCAGCCAGGTGACAAGAAAGACAACTGACAAAAGACAAAACATCATAAAACCACACAAAACAACACTGAAGACAATCTCCTGAGGGTCACAGGCTGGGTTTTCCTTAATACAATGTTTAAGTTGTGATTTGAAGGAGGCATATGATTGTGAGTCTCTTATGTTGAGTGGTAAACTGTTCCAAAAGTCCCAGTGACTGAGAGCGTAGTCTGTCCAAAAATAGTGCACCTGCGTGGCAACTCACAGTCTCCTGGAGCTGTGGCCCTGGTGGCCATCCCACTGACAGACCAGGATTGGATTAAATCAAATGCAATGGTGGAAACTAAATGGCTTTTTGTCAAAGATTTTTTATGGCTTTTGTAAAAAGTGATTCTATGGGTGTGCGAACATCTTAGCAGCATATAGGGTCAAAAACAGTCTGACTTGTTTAAACTTTTGCACATTAGAATTCCTTTTAAGTCACTTTATGTGTTTTTTAAATGTTAATGTTGGGTCCATGTTAACCTGAGGTACTTAAACTCTTTAACCAAATCAAGTTCCATCCCTTCAAGAAGGATGTTTGACTGTTTAAGTCAAAGCAATTGGCTTTTTGGTGAACACAATGCAGACTGTTTTCTTTGTATTAAGCTGTAAAGAGGATTCCTTAACCCAGTTATGCACATGGCTCATGGTTGCTGTCAAAGATTTGGGAGGCTTCCTGTGGATGTTTTAAAATAATAATAATGTGTGAAAATAACAGTATCATCTGCGTACATTTGAATATTAACATTTAAACACACTTCAGGAAGGTCATTTATAAAAATACTAAATAAAATAGGCCCCAAAATACTGCCTTGGGGGACCCCCAATGGACAACTGAGGTGAGATGAATTAAAGCCAGAAAGGGACACACACTGTTTTCTGTCATTGAAACCAAAGCAGTGCTTCTGGTGAGAGATTAAAACAGGTCAGTTTGGATTAAAAAACTTGGTGATTGACGTTGTCAAAAGCCTTCTTGAGGTCTAGAAAGACAGCATGTTTATTAAGAAGACTTTTGACTTTTTCAACAAAGATACAATTTTCAGACTCTGTGGAGTGATTATTGTGAAATCCAAACTGCACTGGATGTAGGGGTGTGTGTCCAGTCTTTAAGTGTGCATTCAATTGCTTTGCCGTCCATTTTTCTGCAATCTCAGATATAGTAGGGAGAATACTGACAGGTGGATAATTAGCCATTTCAGATTTATCACCAGACTTATAAATTGGCGTGACTACAGCCAACGTCCACGCTGAAGGCACAGCATTTTGTTTGAAAGATAAATTTACTAAATGAGTTATAAGTAAAATTAATGCATCTTTGTGCAGTTTTAAAAAATGAGTGTTGAGACCATAAACATCCTTAGCCTTTGAACAGTTGTGGGAGTTCATAACGCTGGCCGCTTCTCCTTCTGATATTTCCTCGATCCTAAAAACAGCATGACAAGGATTGACAGGGTAATGTGCACAGTCAGGTCGAGTAAATTGTTGAGTTATCTTGCTGACAGAACGGACAGAATATTTATTCGTTTCAGTTGCTATGGTGAGAGGATTTTGCACACGGGCATCATTTATTTTGTTTTAAAAATTATTAGTAACACTTTTGGGTTGTTTTCCAGTTAATTTATTGATATTTTTCCAAATCACCTTGCTATTTCCTCTTGCATCATTTATAGTGTTGATGAAAAAATTAGCTTTGGCCTTAAGAATTATACTTGTTACTTCATTTCTAGCCGAGGTGAATTTCTGTGGTCAAACCAGAGCTTTCTTGAGCAAAATCTCTATCTTTCATCAGTTTTCTACAATCATTGTCTATCCATGGTAGTGAATTTCTATTGTTTTCCCCTTGTCTTCCCTCCTTTGTAAATTGTGCTGCTATTTCATTTACTTTTAGGCCAAAGGATTCACAACCTTTTACTATATCATCATTCATGAGAACTTTACTCCAGTCAGTATCTTTAAGAGCTGCATCAAGATTTTGAGTTTGATTTTCTGGAATGAACTCATGACAGCTCTTTGCGTGAGAACAAAGTAATATTATGATCTGACATCCCTGTTAGGAGATTATAGGTTTGGAGAATTCTGCCAGGCTGATTTGTGAATACTAAGTCTATTCGGGTTGAAGAGTGAGTTGTAATTCTGGTGGGTTTTTCTATCAATTGCTTGAGATTAAATGTTCTGTAATTAGTTTGAGGTTACTTCTATCTTTTTTTATCTTCTTCCAAAAAAAAAAAAAAATGGCTCAATACCAAACCTTCCCAGACAACTGGAGATTATCAGTAGTGGAAAAAGCCTCTGGATTATTTATTCAAGTAGGAAAAAGTACAAAATACTGCGATACAAGTAAAAGTTCTGTATTTAAAACTAATTTAAGCAAAAGTATTCAAGTATTATCAGCAAAGTGAAGTTAAGCATGAAAGTAAAAGGTAGCAGCACTAAGGTTTGACACTGAAAAGAGGAGTAGAGTGGGGTAGAAGTGTAAAGTTGCATGAAATGTAAATTTATTGTTCTCGTGCTTCCATAACTGGCTGCATCATCTTTTGATTAAATCATAAATGAAAATCTTTCTCTCAAAGTACACTACAGTTTTGTCTTTTAAATAATGCATTAGGACCCTCTATGTAATGATTCCCTTTATTGTATGCATTAACATAAATGTGCTGGGCGTCTGGACCTGGTTCTGATAGTACTTCCAGGGCAGTTAAAAGTGATAGAGTAATACAGACACTTGAAGAGTAATGTTTTCTTATTTTTTCCCCGAGACACAATTTGTTTTTCATGTAAACATACTCCAAATATTTGATGTGAGGTTTTTGTTATACTGTTAATGAAAAAGCATTTTACCCAGTCTGGCGCCAGACTGAGTCATCTTTCAGCTAAACCATTTGTCAGTTTTATTGCTTTGTCATCATATGTTGAAATAAGCCTGAGATGTGACTTCCTCGCACTCGTCCATCTGTTGGTAGAACGGACAGACAGCTGAAATGATTCAGAGATGAGCCCCGAGCACTAAAGACAGACTGCAGCTTTAGTCGCACATCTGTGTCAGTGTGTGTGTGTGTGTGTGTGTGTGTGTGTGTGTGTGTGTGTGTCAACAGTATCAACACTACTAAAGTCTTAACGGCAATCACAAATTACAGTTGTGGACATTCAACTGTGTTTTCTACCAGCACACAAGTAATGCTTTGTTAAGTTATTCATAAATACTGTTTTCTCTAATTATTGTTTTCTCTACTTCACGTTTTAAAGGGGGACAGCGGTGAGATCTTTTCACTTTTTGTATTTCAACTTGTCATCAGAATTGTTCCATGTAGTACTGTGCATATGAAGTTATTCAACGTCAACTTATTTCTCAAATTATATGAGGGAGTTATACGGAGACGACCACAGGCTTGTCTTCATTTAAGAAACAATTTTACTTCAACGTTAATAAAGTAAAGCAGCATTAAATGTCCGGTGTGTTAGATTTAGGGGGATTTAGGAGGATCTGACTGCAGAAATGGAATGGAAAATGTGTAATTATGCTGGCATTGGTGTACAGTTACGTTAAAATGAGATATTTTCCGTTTTCTTTACCTTTCTTTATCTACAACACATATGGACCAAATCCACAATGTTGCACTGCCATGTTTCAACAGTATATTTTCTGTTCTATACCACATTGCATTCAGTGTTAAGGTGCATTACTGCTACTGTGAGTGTGGACTGGTGCTAATATCCCTAAAAAACAGACCAAAAAAAACCAAACAAAAACAAACAAACACTGGCTACAATGAGAGACTTGTGTGTTTTTTCCAACGACTGTAGGTGAAGATAGGAGATGTTCACTCGGTTGTAATCTACACCTTTGGTGCTATATGCCACTGAATACCACACAATGAGCCTTTAACAGGGCTTCAGCTTGAAATCTTCTTGTGGATGCACAAACTTCTACAAAAGACTACATTTTTCTTCTATATTAACATATTAACATAGTCTTACGTAATAATTGAGAACCCAGGACAAATGTGCATAACTTAAATAGAGTTGCAGATGCTTGAGTCATTAATCATCACAACAGCTCTCTTAGGTTATAAACCCTAATAATAATAATAATATTAATAATACTAGGTGGGCTGAAGGCCATGCTGAGTTCATTCATCCATCTTCCTGATGCTGTCATGTCTATGCTCTACATTTAGGGCTGAAGTTAGCAGAGTGGTGACATCTGTGCATGAGCAAACATTTTTCTTCATGGATGAAGCTGACAGTGTTGGGAGAAGCTATATCGCTGTGGGATTGTGGAAGCATTTGATAGAAAAACCCAGAGGCATAACTTAATTTAGAAAGTGCTCTGTGGCCCAGCTCCAGTCATGTTAACAGCTGTAATAATGATACAAAGCCACCTCAACACTAGCTGTCATAATAACAGTAGTAATAGACGGTGCTGCAGCGACACTAGAACCACACTCCTCCGGAACAGTGCTGAGTTCTCTCAGAGGGCATGGGGCTGCCATTTGTCGAGACGTCTTA
Source organism: Apogon talboti (assembly GCA_037367365.1). Classification (NCBI taxonomy): domain Eukaryota; kingdom Metazoa; phylum Chordata; class Actinopteri; order Kurtiformes; family Apogonidae; genus Apogon; species Apogon talboti. The sequence continues at coordinate 5,145,096 of JAPQRQ010000019.1, read as the reverse complement.
AAGTATGAATGTGTGTTTCTGTGTATGAGTGAGGGGGAGAAAGAGAGGAAGTGAAGGGGAGGATATTGGAGAGACATTGTACAACAGTTACAGATCATACATCAGATGGTGTGGCCGACCCTGTTACATCATCTTGTGAATGGACTTGATGCGTCAAAGTTCTTCAAACATAAAATAATAACTGTTTGAGCAGAGATTAGACCATTAATTACTACCGAGTATAAAGGCAGAAAAGCACAGAACATACTTGGTAGTGCACTCCACCTCTCATTTTGCAATATTGTTAAAATGACAAATTATGACCAAGCTTTTGCCGTTTTTCCCAGTTGGTGCTCAGTTTATTTAATTATTTATTTAACTGTGACCATTTTAAATTCTAAGTTGGGGTCTTTAATACCCCGTCTTTCCAGTAGCTATTAAAGACAGAGGAAGAACAATTGTATCCTCCAGCCGTTTTTATAGATCTGCTGTAAATTTCAGGGCTTTAACCTTGGCTCATGTCCTCCCCTCTGCCATGTTTTAGTATTTGTTCTACATCTCGCTGACAGACATGCAGACACACATTCATCTGGGTGTGATCACATGACCTCTGCGCTAGAGGTCAACGCACAGCTGAAGGTTGATGAGTTTTTACTCACCACTGAGTTCGATCCGAATGAAGTCCTTGATCCCCAGATTTTCGAGAAACACCCCAGAGGAGGATGTGGTTTTAAAGAGGAAGGAGATGTCTGCGTTGAGCTCTCCGTTAAAGGTGGGGAAGTGAAGGTAAGACGTCTCTTTGTCAAAAAATGCAGCGTTCCAGAAGTTTTCTGTGAAACAAAGAAGCACTTTGATAATGCTTTTTTTTTTCCCTCCATGTTCCAATAATAAAACATGTTAAATTTGTTCATAAAGGCAGTATATCACTTTGGAACAAAGCTTATTAAAATAAAACTCATTCTGACGGTTACATAATGGAAACTGCAGTAAACAAATGAACCAACTGTTCAGCTAATTAGCTAAGAACAAAGGCATAACTCCAGCTATGCTATCTCATTTATGTTGATTTATCTTACAAGGCCTTCATTTATTTATTTACTTGTTGAAATGAAGGCTGTAATTAGGAGCAATTAAATGAAGGTAAAATATAGCCTATCACTTCAAGTACTTAATTATATTTCTTTTCCATTATAAGTTGTTATTAAAGAGCATAAAGGGCATCATGTTTTAGCTATTATTTTGCTATTGCTAATTAGGGGATGTAATTGGGCCTTACTTCAACTCAGCAACAATAATTTCCTAATATTTCTAGCATTCCATAAACACCAATAAAAAAATCTAAAGACACAAAGTAAATACTTTAAAAATATATAGCCATTGCCACATAGAAGAGGAATAGAAGTCACTGAAGGCCATAACAACACATGTGAAATGTACATACTGTCTCCATGACAACGCAGTGGTCCCACTCTGTAAGCGGCCTCTGACCCCGGCCGCTGGACGTCACCCAAAACCAGAGACAGGACTGGGAGGGTTTCCTTATGAGAGATGAGACCTGAATCATTGGTCCTGTGAGAAAAGAGGAGAAAAATATGACAAGAAAAACGTTAATAATGAAAACTAAAGTAAAGGCCTTTTCTTTATTTTATTAGGGAATGTGAATGAATACACATTACAACATTGACTTGTTTCTGGAAAATGAGTTTCATCTTTCTCCTAAAAAGAAAAATAATCTTTTGAAGCGTGTTTTTCATTTTAGAACATTTTAGACATTTAAGACAAGCAATCTCATTTTAAGAAAATATATCCAACTTTATCTCCAACCTATTCTTCTGGATTTGACAGGTGTCATGTAAATACCATATTCCCATTCAATATTCCAAATTAAGCCTTTTCCCAAATAGAATGTGGGATATGTCAATATTATTCTGGTTTTATGAGGATTGTCTGGACATATATACACACGGACTCCGAAAATGTAATTATTTGCTTTTTTTTACTGTAAAAATGTACCTTTCTGCTTGGAAAGTGAAACACACCTAGTGTTAAACATTATGACAGAGGATATCAACAGGTTTGTAGATATGAGTAAACACTGAAAATCTGACTTTTTCTAGAATGAACAAAAGAAGAAGGCTGACTTCACAGAGTGGAACATCTGCCACTACTGGAAGATAAAAAAAAAACCAAAACATTATTTTAATGGGGTATACATGACTGCATGTAAACAGGAATCATATAAGAATACTCATTTTCATTGTCCATGTAAACAGCTTATTCAGAATAGTCTTTTTCAGAATAGGGAAAAACCAAAATATTGATTTGCATATAAACATAGTCATTGTATTCAAGCCCACACTGTGGTAGATTTACTGAGAAACAACCTAAAACAATGTTTCCCAGCAGAGGAACACCGCTGTTTTCCTTATTTTAACAGTGAGACCACTTGTACAACTTCACCTAAATGACTGCATTTTTATTTCTTATAATAAGCACTTACATTTGGCTTTTTTCTTCTGCTATTCTTTTTTTTTTTTTTTACTTTTCTGTCTTCTGTCATACCACATTGTGGCTGGAAACCTACATTACCAACAGATTAGACTTTGTTGTTGTGACAAGACATCTCTTCTACACAATGTGACTGGTTGATGCTTTTATAAAAGCCCAGGAAAATGTAGTTTTCTGACTAGGTGGTATTTGCGTTGTGTGTGAAAGCACTCATGACAAAAATGTCAATATTAACATGCAAATGAATTGAAGAAATGTTCCCAGTTTGTGAAGACCTTAAGTAGGAGATGAAGACAAGGAAGCAGATGAAAAAATTGTGAAGACATCGACAAGGAAATGATTAAGATACTCAAATCTGAATTTTTTTTCCTAAAAATCACATAAACTGATTATGGCTCATTTTCATAGTTATTGATTAATTTAATAATCAACAGCTATTCGATTAATTAACTCATTACCAGTTCATTTCATTCACTGGAACTGTTGCTCTCACGGGCTTGTAATGTACGTGGAAATTACCAAAAATAGTCACTTGACCAATAAAGGGTTAAATGCCGCAGACTAAAATGTGCTCAACTCTTAACTAAACTGTTTTGAAAGTAGGGCAGAGTGTGTTTACATTCCCTCCGTCTCTCCTTATGTTCATTTGATGTTGGTACAGTATAATCTGATGTTCTAAAGAAAGATAAGCATTTCTGCAAACACAAAATGTCTGACCTGTTTAGTGAAGCGACATAGGCTGGGTGAGTCATCCGTACATTCACCACACACATTCAGCTCGGTGGCGTTTCAAGCCACAGCAGTCAGCATCGGTAATGGTGAATTTTGTCACAAGATAAAGCTAAGACTCTCGTTGCATAGCGCTGGTATATGTGATGAAATATTGATGGCAGGAGAAAGTACATAAAAATAGACTCAATGTCACAGATTTCAGCAGGAAGATAATAGAAAAATGCACAGAGTATGGGGATAAAGTACAATGATGGAAAATGGGTCTAAATGCAAAATTGGTCACAGGATGAAGGAAGGTGACCTAAATACAGAATTGCTTACAGCATGAATAAGGGGATTTAAATTCATAATTGAATAAAACATGGAGAGATGTTTAGACATTCAGAGATTTATTCGACGTGTGATTCTGTCCAGCATGATTGGATGGTAAACACCGAAGTATGCATGACTTATTTGTTAATGCTAAGCTAAATGATCTTTTCTCCATTCATCTATTTATAACATGGCTATTATTTGCATATGGATGAAAATAGTCACAAAGCAGCTATTCATCTATTTACACCCACAAGAAACACCCACAAAAAACTATATTGTAATACATAAGGCAAATCCTCATGAGGAAAGGAATGTAATGGATGAATGAATCAGACACTGGACCTTATTTATTTATTTATTCTCATTAATATGGGAGCGTCTGGGAGAAGATCTTGCGTGTGCCTTATAAATACTTCCTTTGGTTGCTTCCACTGGACAACACTGGAAAAAAACTAGAGCCCGGCGGACCGATTAATCGGGCCGATTATAGCGTATTGCCGATTAATCAATATCGCTCAATATGTAACCGATATGTAACCGATATATTAACTTTTTTGTTGCGCCCATTTTTTTCGAGGCACCTTGAACGCACCATTACTATCTCTCAGTGTTTTGTTGGTGTGGCAGTGTGTAATCGGGGGAGTGGGGTGCCCGTGCAGGTTGGCCAGTTTCTGTGCCACTTATTAAGTGAGGGGGGTACACGGTCTGTGCTCCGTACCTCAGAATGGGTAGGCACAAAGTGAAAGTGAAACTTAACAAGCGTTACTAATTCCTTTCCGTCTCCCGCTATTGTGAGGCTCATTTACCTT
>JAPQRQ010000019.1:5126386-5140245 GCA_037367365.1 Apogon talboti | reverse complement strand
CCGCCTGTGTATATCAATGTTCTTATTTCATATATCGGCCAATATATCGGTTATCGGCCATTATATCGGATATCGGCTGATATATCGCATATCGTTTTTTTTTTAACCCCCAATATTGGTATCGGCATCGGCCCTGAAAATCCCGTATCAGTCGAGCTCTAAAAAAAACTTTCCAACTGCTATAGAGGAAAAACCGTCTGACATCGTCTCACTCAGGCATGCTGATTCCAAATCTAACATCAGAATTTCTCCAACACATCGGGATTCTAACTTACTTCATGCGATCCTATAAAAAAATAATAATTCTCCAATCTTGTGCTAATCTGAAGACCCCATCAGCTTGGCTCAGAATTGTTCAACAGTAATTGCTGTCATGTCTGGGCTGAAGGACCCTTAGTGCCGGCTTCACATGTCCCTTAAGACCCATCTTCCAGCTGGGTGGGGGATCACAATTTCGGTCTCTATGGTCATCCAGAAAATTTTGCATCACTTGCACAAATGGATTCCAACCTGTTCATTCCACAGAGCTGACCTTTAGGGTGAATATATTTCCGTCAGCGTGTTCTCTAAGGTACCGCACAGAAGAACAACTTTTGAACAGAATGCACTTTCCATGAATAACATAAATATTGAAACAGTCTACCACTCCTAATAAGAGGATGTCTCACACACCCCACCTTCAAAACTCAACTCAGTGGATGAAAGCAACCAGTCTTGTTATTATTTTTAACCTTTTAATATGACTGTGTTACTCTATTTTAAATGCGTTAATTGTGATGGGTTTTTTTTTTGTTATCTGTCTACGGACTATGAATACAAACGAGCATTTTTGCTATAATCTGACAAATAACCTGCACTTATCTCAATATAGATGCTCAGGAATGTGCTTTGTGCCTACCAAATAAACTAATAAATATATAAAACTGGTTAATGTTGCCATGACTGTTCTGGGTTCACTATTTATCTTAAATATCGACAAAAGTGTTGCCCAGCAGACAATTCATGGGGATAAAAGCAGTCCTTTTCTTTGCCGAAGTCCTTCGTTTTTTTATGCCCCTGGGGTGTCTGTGTATTCCAATTGGCTCACAGTGTGATCGAAAAAATTTTCCCAGTGAAAATAATCAACTGATAATGTACAGAGTAATAAAGCACCCTGTGGTGTCCTGATAAAGAAAGCAATAAACAATATTTTCCTCCGAAACCACATTCTCATTTTCTTAAATTATATCATCTTTTTATATAGTGCTGCTGATGCTTTAAGAGTGTATTTAATAAACTAAAGTGCACAAGAACAACATAAGTCACACTACCATTGGTCGTGGTCAGCGTCACAGTTGCAGTAGTGATAAGGGTCCAGACAACTGTCCTGGAGGCCGCAGGCACACTGCCGGCTGCCTGGGAGGGCCCCAGCCCAGTACATCTGGGCCTGACCCGGACTGGGACCTCCCACCCACCAGCTGAACGGAGCCCCATCTGAAATAGACAAACATGTTTTCAACAAACAGCACTATGAGGACAGTCATCGACATAATAGATCCCCCCTGGTCCTTTTCCCTCACAACTGAATATCTAAAACTAAAACCAAGTCTTATGTTCTCAAAACAGCCAGAGTCCAGGATGTAGGACAAACCAAGACCATGGTAACGCAATGGAATTCAACACTAGGATCAACAAAGAAAAGTAATCATAAAGAAATGTGTAAACCAAAACTACGGTTAAATAAAAGTGACGTTAAAAATGAACACAGCTAACTTTATAAGTGTAAAATGAAGCTGCAGTAGAGGTTGGTGTCTGACCTGGTGGAAGGAACGTTCCAGATATAGAGACACTACTATATCTAGTCCAAGTTTTTGATTGTCTCAAAGAGTCTTTCAGGACTAGTGTGGATTGTGGGAACATGGGAGCACAGTTACTATTGGAACACAGTTTGTCCTGGAACGGAAACCCCAGCTTGTATCAGCGGCATGATGGGTAAATATTGTCTCTTGGTTTCGATTTCAAAAACAAACACTTCAGTTCTGTAAATGCCAAGTCTTTACCTTCAAATATCCTTTTTAATGATCCATACTTACCCTAACCTTAAGCATAATCCCGTCATGGCTAAAATAAAGATGAATAGACCAAAAATGAAGCATGTCAACCTCTGGGTGTAAACACATCGTGGCCTTGAGGCGTTTGAAGGGAGATCAGAGTCTGTCTCCTGAGAGAAATGTGGCTCACTTCCCTGAATAAACAACTATTTTGTGAAAACTGTTGGTTACTTAACCACCAGACAACCTCTGTGATTATCTTTAACATCTGATCCATAAACCCGATACGATCTAACAGTGAATAAATGGTTGTTGTGTGAGATAAGTGACAGTTTGAGGTGTTGTGACGGCCGACTTATGCATACATTTTTAAAAATATCTTTTCCTCTTCAAACAACAAAAGGTATAAATAACCAAACACACTAAATATGTCACTAATCTTTCCCATCACAGCTATGAAATCCACTCTGCTGAACAGTCAGTGACATCAGGGAACCGATTCAACAGTGTGACCGATGGTTAAGATACTTAGGTCATTGACAATTACACCGCGTTGTATAGTAATGAAGTACTAATACTTCAGTACTGTACTCAAGTATGTTTTGGGAGAATTTGTACTTTACTGAATATTTTGTATTGTGTTTACTTTCACTTTTACTTCACTACATTTTCTAACTCAATTGCCAATTGCATACTTTCACTCCCATCCATTTTTAATGCACAGTATCGTTACTCATTACAAAAAATAAATAAAGTAAATTTGGTGTTTTCATCGCTGAGATTACCGGTGATTGTAACAAAGTCAGGAAGATGATTTGTCATTGGGCCTAATCGCGTAATGAACAAAGTGCAAATGGTGATCTGTAGATGTGAACAGCAGCGTAATATTACGAATTCTGACGCCTTTGGTTTATTTATTTGCACTTTTGCTTTCATTACTTGAGCACATTTAATTTTAGATTACTAGTTATACTTAAGCACAGTAAATACTAGACACTTCAAGACTTTAACTTAACTAGCATTTCAGTTGGTGACTTGAACTTGTACCAGAGTCATTTATTGGTAGGGTACCGGTACTTCTTTTCAAGTAGGACTCTCCAGTACTTTATACAACACTGCAATTACACCAGCCAGATTGGAATCTTTCATCTTTGCCTAAAACTAAGCCTTGACTTAAATTTTCACTCTCACAGCAAGAAGGTCCTGGGTTCAATTCCAACCAGGGACCTTTCTGTGTGGAGTTTGTATGTTCTCCCCGTGTTTGCGTGGGTTCTCTCCGGGTACTACGGCTTCCTCCCACTGACCAAAGACATGCACTGATAGGTTAATTGGTTAGTCTAAAAAAAAAAAAATGCCCATAAGTGTAAATGTGAGACTAATTGGTTGTTCGTCTCTACATTTCGGCCCTGCGATGAACTGTCGACTCATCCCCCTGCAACCCTAGTGAGGATAAAGTGGGTTCAGAAGATGGATGGATGTATCCTCATTTTGTACCTGAAAGGATTCCTACATGTAAGTGTGTGATGTGTCCCCATTAAATAGTAGGGAATCCTCACCCACTCACACACATGAGACAAACTGTCAGGAATTCATCCTTTTGCTTCTGGGAACAATTATGCTGCAAAGCAGAGGTGAATTTCACAACAAAGAGGCACTACTATGAGTCCTACGTGAAAAACTGAGAGATGAGAGGGAAGTGTCACTCATCTTTGTTTTCATCACAGCAGATCAGATCAGTCAGTGCTTGACTTGCATACAAAGCGAGACAAATAAATATTCTGCGCTGTTTTCCTTCCACCCACCTCAGAGTTCTTCATTTATAAGCCTCCCTCACAACATAGGCCTCTTAAGGATTTCAACACATACCACAGCCCTTCTGTCGCCAACCTTTGCTTAACTCTTACACCATTACTACCCTGCTTTCTGTGCTAAAATTGAACGTATAATGAGCAGCTCCTCTCCCCAGACATCCTTTTGAACAGTGGCCTAAGCTCATGTACAGCGATGATGACTAACAGATGGAAAATAAGACAGCCTTAATTCTTCAGCGCGGCACGCGTTTTAATTTATCTTTTTACAGTACATCACTAAAAGTAAGCAGATTGGGTTTTCCCTAGAAAAGACTAGCAGCCATTCTGAGGTAATAATTAAGTTCCCCAGTGCCTTTTTCAAACTTTTTCCATAGTAAGCACACAATGAGAAGAACAAAAAAAGCCAGAAAACAAAAGCAGATGTTTAGTTGGTAGAGAAAGTACTTGAAAAATGAAGTTGTCCAGATAAACTTTTAGCTGTTGCAGCAGAATGAGCAGGTAAAATCCACAATAGAAATGTAATTGATGTTTTAATTAGTTACTAAATGAACTAAATCAGCAATTCACAGTACTCTTTCTGGTTCCAGATATAGATCCCTCAGATGCAAAAGAGCATAATTTGCAAATAAGTGTTTCTGCTGTTTTGTTCTTTAACTACTCCTAATTCCTCTCCCACACAACAACAGAAATTCAGATTAGCCTTCACACGTCTATTCTAACAAGTCGTCTCATTACCTGGTGTGTTGAGGAGCCGGGACTTCCTGCAGTAATAGGACAGTTCCTGTTCACAATGTTCTGACTGGTTGATTATAGCTGCTAACTGCCCGTCTGCAGAAGCATAGTCAAAATGGGCTGAGTATTGGTTTCCTTCAGGTGATGCGGTCACTCTGGTCAGCTCTGTGTTGTTGTGCTGGATCACCATCCATGCTCTGTCCTCTGGCAGAAAGAAAGAAACAGAGGAAACAGACATGACAAGGTTTATCTGTTCTAATCATATGGAAAGGCCAGCATGCAGTCAGTTATTTGTGTGAAGGAAAATAACTTTGGAAGTAGCTAAATGTTTTTGTGTGTTACCTGTCATGTTACAATAGATGAGCTGAGGTTTGATTGGTCCACTGCCATCCACATCTATGTAATAATGTCCAGACGTGTTGCCGCTGTGTTTGTACTCTTCACATGACTGTTTAAATGTTGCTAAGGAAGAAACCACAATAGAATTATAATAATAACATATAGAATATCAATTGGTTTGTTACGCCATGGGCCACTTGTTTCTAGTCTGAACTATTGCAATGTAGCACAAAACACTGGATTAGCTGATAGCAGAAGTTTCATTCATATAAAAGTAAGTTATTACCAGAAAATAGAAAAGGTTAATGAAAAGATTAATAAACAGACAGTGAAGGGGCCTAATGTGTAAAGGAATTGTGTTGAAATGTGAGTTGTACAATGGCATGATCCCCTCTGAGCTTCAAGAGCAGGTGATCCACAGAACTCAGAAATGAAGCAAAGAAGTGTAAGGCAAGCAAGTCAGAGGCATAGTTGAGCAAGACCACTAAGGCATTTATATGCGAACAAGAGGGCTTTAAAATCAATTCTGCAGTGCGCTATAGGAGCCAATGATGAGAAAGTAGAACAGGAGAAATATGCTCACGTACATGTGCTTCTGTTAATAAATGAGCAGCAGCATTCAGGACCAGCTGAAGACGATGCAGGGAAGCCTGACTAACCCCAACATAAAGAAAACTACAATAGTCGGGACGGATTGTAAGAAAAGCATGTGTCATCTTTTCAAAGCTGTGCTTCAACAGAGCAGACTTTATCTTGGCTATCTGCCTCAGCTGTAAAAAAAAAAAAAAACAGCTTCTTTAAAATAGAGCTGAACTGTTTGTCAGGTTTAAAATAATGATCCATTTTCATTTACAAATTGATAACAGTGACTTTAGGATTAGGTGTAAAGCAACTAATACAACTAATATCAACAGGGGGAGCATTAGATGGACCATTTGGGACAAACAATATAAGTTATAAAAAATTTGATGGTATCCACACAGTATGGCTCATTCTTTGACAATGGTAAATACAAGCTGACAATCATCCATATAACAATGCGAATGAAATGCCATGTTTCCTCAAAATAGAGCTCAAGGGGACCAAGTATAGTGAAAAGACCAGGGGTCCAAAAATTGATCCCTGTGGCACCCCAACAGGGGAGAGGTGCTGTAGAGCAGTGGTTCTCAACTGGTCTGGCTTCAGGACCCACTATCACCCCAAACTGATAAGATTTATTTAATGAAAAGATGTGTTTTGAACCTGAGATAATACAGAATATCACAGTATGAAAACATAGAAGACAAGTTTAATGATAAACCAAATGGACCAGCAGGTGACGATTATAAATACGGAAATATTCCCTTTAGCATTAAATTAGGTCCATTTGAACCAAAACTAAAATGGGCACTCAGTTAAAAGTTAAATGTTCATTCAGTCACTTAGTGAAGAATTAAACACACTAGGGTTTTTGTCCAGTGGAGGTAAAACCATATCTGATGTAGCCAGTGTCATACCTGAGTTTCTCCATAATATGAATAGAATCTTTGGGGTCTTCTTTTATGCTGTGAGATGTCTGGTGTTAATGATCATTACAGCGCATTACTGCCACCTACTGTTGGGGAGTGTGAATGGACAGGGCTCAGCTCCATAAAAAGAAAACACAGGACTGGTTTATTAACATTATTTTTTCCCAGACAAGGGCTCGCGACCCACTGAGAACAGGTTTGAGACGTACTTTTAGGTTACAACCCACCAGTTGAGAATCACTGCTGTAGAGGACACAAAATCATCAAGGCTAACACAAAAACTTCTGTCCAACAAATAGGAACGAACCCAGTCAAGGGCTGCACATTTAATGCCCACTCAGTGCTCAAGACAAGAGATAGAGTAGGACTATGATGGTCCACTGTCGCAGAAGCAGTGGGCAGAACTAAAAGCACAAGGATGACACATTTTCCAGAGTCAGTGGTGAAAAACATCTAATTAAAAACACTTTAAATTGCTGATTTGGTGCTGTGTAAAGTTTTAAAAACCTCATGAATGCCATTTTGGTCTAAAAAGAAAAACAATTTTCTGCAGTGTTATTGAAAGGAACAGGGGTTTAGAAATTGGCCTGAAATTAGAAAAGAAAGATGTGTGTTTTTTTTAACAAGTGGCTGCACGGCTATGTGTTTGAAAACCCCAGAAAGCAAGGAGACTGTTGATAAGAGCAATAACAGAAGGTCCTAGAGAAGGAAGAACCTCTTTAAAAAGATAAGGAGGAACAGCCTGGACCTGATCACCGCTTCCATATGACCAGTGTTCTTATATTTCATTATCCATTTAGTATTTTCAGTGGAAAGCAGGTATCTCCCTATTGAATTTGAGCTCAGAGTCAAGTCAATGGTCATCAAAATATATTATAACAGAGAAAACTGAACAAAAATATATCACTGAATGAACATTAAAATGAGTGTCTACTACCAGTCATTTGTCAAACTACATGGATTTTGCTGCTGTACTGGAATCAGCGTTGCAGAAGATTACAGTGTTTCCATGTTCACTATGAAGCCTTTAAACATCCAAAAAGACACTTCTGATGCCGTTGGAAAGCTGACAAATCACATTTTACCTGGTTTATAGATTGCCAGTGACCCAGAATAGATGTGATTACATTTTGGGAAAAGTAAGTCACACTTAAAATTTTTTGTGAATTTTTAAAATCTTTTTTTCCACCCCATTTACTTATAATGGACGAAATTTCAAATGTCTATAAAAACATCAATTTTGTTTCAATTTACTTCAAACTTGCCACATATGCACAGTAGAAGCAATTGATATACTGACATCAGTACATGCATAGATATAATGACATCAGCTGGATCCATGCCAACATAAGCTACAATACGTGCGAGGGGCGGGGTTTGTTGTGCCTGGCACCACTTGTTTAATGTGTTGATAGTAGTTTAAAGTTTTTAAGTATATTAAGATCAGTCGATGCTTTTCCTTTCCTTCTGCTACAGATGAAAACAATAAGACCTGTAAATATATCAAATTACTCTGCACTGACCAGAAAAAATATTTACAAATTTACATGCATCAAAATTTCACAATTTCATCAACTTTATAACTGCACAGATAATGTACAAAGCACAAAATAATTGACTTACAAACAGTATTCAGATGGTATTAGAGGTAAAAGATTAAATTTACACAAAAATATTTACGAAAAAGGTGATCAACAATACAGCATATTAATAATATTCTGAATAAAATACTTAAAAATGTTGTTACCATCTTCAAATTATTTTATTTTCAATAGATAACTCACTAACTATTCATGAACATGCAGGGACAAACAGTGACAGTTTCAGGGTTGCTTTAACCTAAATAGCTGCTTGTTTTAATATGTACAAAGTATAGGTGTAAATAAACCCTGGTTTCAGCCTAAACCTTTTCATTCAGTATCGTCTTTTGTTTGGACATAATCTGATGACTCATTCACTACTGTTTGTACTAATTCTCGAAAAATGTCAGAGACTGAAATAAAGTAATTGAGCTGAAAATAATAAAAATGTCATAGTTACAGTAAGATGGTAAGCAAAAAAACAACAACTACAAAACATTAATTTGTGAGGAAATATATTAAATTATGTTTATAAATTCCAAAGTAAAGTCAAACTGCATGCTCTCATCTAAACTGCTGGTTACAAATGTCAAAGTGAAGACCTCTGAAAGTGTGGAAAAGTTTCTTAGAAAACAACAATTATTGAGCCAAATGTATTTAAAACTGCTGAATCATATAATAGGACTCACATGGAATGTCATTAATTTACTAAATGAAGAAAGTCTGCGAATTGGGAGAGCTTAGCAATTTAAAAAAGGCCTGGATAAATTAAAACAGTCACATAATAATGATATCAATTGTTGAGCTAAATTAGGTAAAATCAAATTATTTAAAGCCTTCTAGTTAAGCAGTGTTTGCTCTGTAAAACACACAGGACCTAATCGCTGGTTGATTTATTGAGAACCACGTCTTCACAAAGCTCTACTGCCGTTGTCAAACTCTAATGGACCTAAAGATTTCAGCATGGTTCTCATAAACTGGGTCAACCACAACAATGCACAAGAATAAAATACCATCATGGTGCATCATCGTCTTCGCCCCTGCACTGCTAAACAATGAAGCTAAACAAGAACTGATCCCTTAAAACACAGGTGTTTATGTGTATGAGAAAAAAATCTACAGAGAAGCAGCAGGAGAACATGAAAACATGTCCTGACAATTTTTGCAAAGACAGTATAGATTAATACATTATTTTATGTGTCATATTGGCTGGTTAATAGATGTATGTCGTAGCAAACAGTCCTATTAAGACATGATCATCCTAAACTTCAGTTAGAGTCACAGTTTTGTCTTCGATTTTCTTCATTTCTAATCCTTTCTCATTAAAGGTACCTCCCATTTCTTTCATGACGACCATATTTCAACTCAAAATTTCCCAGAAGTAATAATGGCAGACATGATAATGAAGGACACGAGTAGTGATACTGAAAGTTAACTAGTTAATTTGGATCAAACCCCTATTACACTACTGTTGGTCATTTACTGTCACCACTGGAGGTTTGAACAAAATGAAAAGTAAATGTGAATGCCCACTTAAAGGTTCAATATGTAAGGTTTACATGTATTAATATCTCAGATGATTTTTCATGTACACATAGGATTCACTTTTAATTGAATTCACAATGTAATATATGTCAGTAGGTGATGTAGGGCTCAAATGTTTTTTAACACATAAATGTATAATTGATATTAAAGTCCTGCTCCTGCTGTGGTTTTGTTATGATCTGGGTTTACTAAAACAAACTACATTACACATCATATAGTAGGTCCAATCGCCAAAAAGTCTATTAGCTTTCATAGCCAGAGGAGATCTGCCTGAGGACACACCTGTGCATCCTCCACCAGCCTTCTCAGACCTTGATATTTGGTCCTCGATGTGTATTTTAGGAAACTGAGACGTCCTTCAGCATGGTTCACTGAGATTGATTACACAATCGAGTGTAAAGGTGTGGAGGAAGTGAAAAGTGGTGAATTGACAAGAGACTTGTGTGTTTCTTCTCCAGGTGGGTCTCATCACCTTGATTGGAGACTGGGATCATTCAAAAGCACACACACACACATCCATACTCACACACTCCGGCATAAGTCTCCAGTCTATTTTGTTGTGCAGGTTTTATTTATTTATTTATTTTTACAGTAGGACTGGCAGTTCTTCTTCATGGTTTTGTCTCTTTAGGGTTTCATTTGGACTTTTCAGGGGTTGGGGAAGATAACCAGGTCCCAGTGATGAAGTCATCTAGGTCTACGGCATTTTTTCCACTGTAGTTCAGTTTCTCTGGCCTTTCACGTCGATGGCTTCTTTATTTTGTTGTTGTTTTAGGTCCTTATATTTTAACATGAGGAACATAACATAGATATCTCTATTTCTAAGCTAATTAAGTAAGTAAGTAAATTTTATATATAGAGCACTTTTCACAGACAGGGAGTCATAAAGTGCTTCACAGTACAAAATACAATTAAAATACAATACAATAAATACATGAAATGCAATCAGCTGTAGCAGCCCTGAGGCAATTTGGATCTAAAATGCCTGCCTGAACAGGAATGCCTTAAGTTGTTTTTTTAAAAGACTCAAAAGAATCCATGAAGCATAAGTACAGAGGAAGATCGTTAAAGAGATGCGGCGCAACAGCTTTTAAAGATCTCTCACCTCGTGTATTAAAACAAGGGCGGGGGACCATCAGCAGGATGAGGACCTCAGGCTGTGAGCTGAGCTGGGGTTAGGCCATGTGATGAGCACCAGAATTTTAAAATGAAGGCGATATAGAACAGGGAGCCAATGGAGAGATTTTACCATAGGTGTAATATGGGCTCTCCTGTTAGTGCGGGTCAGAAGCCTCGCAGCAGAGTTTTGGACAAATTGCAAGCGAGCCAGCTCCTCCTTGTTTAAGCATGTGAATAGGCAGTTGCAGTAGTCTAACCGCGACGAGACAGACGCCTGAATGACCATCTCTAGCTCACTGTTGGACACCATGGATCTAAGTTTAGAGACGTTGCAAAGTTGAAAGAAACCATTCTTCACTCGTTGTTTGGAATAGTGTTCTAAAGACATGGCCTGGTCAAAGATGACGCCTAGATTCCTCAGCTTAGTCGTCACCGAAAGACTCGGGTCACTGAGGTGCCGTTTAATCCCTAGGATGGCACTGTCCGGGGCAGAGATGAGGCTCTCAGTTCTACTGGAGTTCAGCTGGAGGCTGTTATTCACTTAGCCACTGCTTTATCTGGGACAAGCAGTTGGTTAGGGAACTCAGTTTTTGGGGCTCAGAGGTCTTAAAGGAGCAGTAAATCTGGATGTCATCTGCAGACAGATGGTAGGAGACATCACTAAACTGTTGAACAATGAGGCTGAGGGGGAGAACATACAACAAAAACAGTCTCAGTTGCCTACATCCACGGTAACGGCCTATTCACTGATTTCTATCCACAGACTTTGGCTAGGGCTCTGGTGAAAGTCCTTCCAATTCCTCCTGGGTTTTTTCACTGTGCTGCTCTACTGTGTTGACACTAGCATGTGCAAACATTACATATAGAACATTTAAAAGACCCCGGGACCATGAAAAGTCCTCATATAGATGTAGCTGCAAATAGCCTCAAGACATTTCAACGTAAAAACCCACACATACTCTGTTGTGAGGGAAGGAGCCACATGAGATCTTATATTGTCTCCCACACACATGTTCTCTTTCTTATGTCAGTCAAAGACTTTTCCCAAGAAACGATCTTAATATAGCTGGAGAAAAGGTTTTGACCCAAATATAACAATCAAACACGGAGGTGAGCCGAGTGTGTGTGGACCTGAACTGGCCTTGATCCAGCCTGGAGCTGATCGCATCAGTGGAGCGTAGATAAATTCAATCAATGCTTGGCGGTATAATCAAAGCCAGAATCTCTTTAATTTCTAATTTGACTCACCTAAAATACTGTAGGCAGTCTCTATGCTCAAATCCACTTATCTGGAAAGAACAGTCTGCCTCAGGACTCCCTCTCACTCCGATCCTCACTCCCTCCCTCTCGTCCCAGTTTCTGTATATCGCTATCGCTTTACCTCTCATTCTTTCCACGTCTGTCTCTCACAACACAGAAGTTGAGAAGTTTATTGCAGTTTGCACCAAGTCTAGTGAAACTTCACCGGCAGTCTGCAGTAGAGACGCATTCAGACCTAATTAGAACAAAAACAACATCTTATAAATCAACATGGGGGGGCTGAGTCATTCCAGACCACCCATGTTCTCATCAGTTTTAATTCCTTCTTTTTATCGCGGTTCTTGCTTATGGACTACCTAAAAAGCTCATGCTTCTCAAATCAAAAGACAAAGCCAGGAGAAAAGGGTCCATACCACTTTACGCTGACATCGTGGCTGATGTGTGCTGTTTGAAGTTGGGAATTGAGTGAAAATTGCAGCTTTCATCTATAACAGAATACGATGCCTTTGTTCTTTCTCACAGTAGCTAAAGTATTTCTGCATTATGTATCACTATGTTTTCTTGAGAAGCAGCAAATGATGTTACCCATAAGTCTCCACGGGGAAACAGGAATAACAACTGAGTTTTTATAAGGTAATTTTATACTGGAAGCATGTTTATGGCAGCTGGGAGGAAACATGTAATCTATGTGTTCAGAGTTGTTCTATTACAGTTAAGGCAAAAAAAACATATAAATAAATATTTTTTTAAAAATTCCAATATTATTTTTACAGATCCAGACACAACATTAATCTTTACTATCTTTTCTCACAGTGTCTCTCAGTTGCTTCTCAAATTATAGAAAACATAATTTAGATGCTGTACATTGAATTCAAGTGTTTCATTGCAAACAAAACAGCACTGACAAATGTAACAATTCTGGTTTTATATTGTGATAAATATCATTACAATAAACATTTTTATTTAATTTTTAGGACTTTTTTGTTGACAACGTCGTCTACTCTTAGAAAATGTTTGAGTTTTTCTTCAGTTTTTTAGATTTCACAAATATTTGCCACATTCTGACTGTTAGTAATAATTTTAAACAACTAGGGATTGCATATTTTCTTCAACTCTCACTCAGAAACAAACAAACAAGCAAAAAAAAAAAAAAAAGACCTTTAAACTTAGAATTACTGGTGTCAACACATGAACATAGGTATTGGAAGTGATGCATCCCAGTATTTTTGTCCATATAGTGCACCGTACAGCACAGGATCCACATTATCTGATCTCTTGGACAGAGTTTTCTCCACCTTTACATTGTTGCACAGATGATTAATCTTGTGAAATGAGACATATTCTGTCCATCAGTGTCAACAATGTTACAGTTTGGATGATTATTTTTTTAATGAGAAAACTGGTTACACTGGTCTACTAGTCAAATGCTTCCAGAATAAAAGTAGTGAAATTTTACCAGGTGTGAGTCACTGATAAAGAAAAATCCAGCCAAAAATGCTGGTTGGTTGTAGTTTCACAGACACAGTCTTAGGTCAAAATGTGAAATTCGAGAATTAACAAGAGAATGGGTTTAACTCCAAAGGAATATTAGTGTCAGAGCTACTAGATCTACTTCAAAACACTGTCTGTACATGACAATACATTCACTTTACAGGTTCTATCTAGTGGAAGATTTATACATCTATTGAATAAATGTATATTTGTGTAATAACACTTTACCATATACCTTGAAAACGTCGGCAAACGGTCAGCTGCTGGAACACAATGCTCAATGTCAGAGGAGATCATGCTTTTGCAGTTGTAGTTTTTCAAGGTTGGATCACGTATCATTAAAGCCAGGTCCTTCATTTCATTTAAACACACCTTTTATCCTTGGCCTTCCACAGATCCTGAACCACTGACTATTTAATTTTGTCTAGTTTTCACTACATTTTA
>JAPQRQ010000019.1:5090063-5104938 GCA_037367365.1 Apogon talboti | reverse complement strand
AGTCTTTCACATCATTCTGCATCTGTACCCTGTTAAGGTGGCATATCGCTCTCCTAACACAAAAACCATGCAGGAAAAAGGTTTGGAAATGAAACTAAGTGGTGAAGGGAGATGCATGTTTTTCAATCTTGAATGTGTGTTTGTGAATTGTGGCCTCAGCGAACGCCAGACCTGTAAAAAGTCAGTGTAAGACAAACCAGCAGGCTCACAAACATGACGGGAGAATGGACCTCTTGGTGACCTGTGTTCCTTTTATCCGTGGATGTGTGCGCGCACGCGTGTGTGTACGCTCGTGTGCTACGACAAGGTGTATTATTAAGTTGTCAGAACTGACAGAAGCAAAGAGGTCAGAATTCCTGCCTCTGACAGCTTCAACTATCTCAAAACACACACTCACGTCCACACACACACCGTGGGGGAGAGTCCGCACAGTCGAATTTTAACAACTTTCCATTCATCATTTTCAGAGGATTAAAAATGTAAGTCATTTTTCACCATGTTTTGAATTACAATGCAGGGCAACACAAAGATCATGTTTTTTTTTCGCTCATACACATTGAATGTTATCAGTACTGAGATAGACGGTACAAATATCAAGGGATTTGGCTTGATGAATCGTTTTATTTTAGTCCTATTGGAAATCTCATCACTCGACTACAGCAAAAACAGATCCAGCTGCCCTCTAAATTAATGGAGGCATTCGTTCTACCAGTCCTACATGATGGTAATATAACACTGGACACACACAAAACACCTTTTTGACAGCTGCCGGAGGGAAAAACATGTTGAGCTTGACTAAATCAGCCATGGCCCAAGTCTGAAGTCATAACTTCTCACACTAGGGTTTTGAGTTTTATGAACATAAACAGCAATTTTCTACTGTTGTGGTTTCATAATCTTAAGATGCTAAGTATGTATCTGAAGGTGCTGACGGTGCTTAAGTGCTTAGTTGGTCAGATTTACTTACAGATATGAAAATGAAAATGAATAAACCTAAGTAGAAGAGCCCATCAGCTTGGATCAGAACTGCTCAAAAATGTTTTAGATACTGTTTTTTAGGTTATAATAATAATAATAATAATAATAATAATAATAATAATAAGAAGAAGAAGAAGAAGAAGAAGAAGAAGAAGAAGAAGAAGAAGAAGAAGAAGAAGAAGAAGAAGAAGAAGAAGAACAAGAAGAACAAGAAGAAGAAGAAGAACAAGAAGAACAAGAACAAGAAGATGAAGAATAAGAAAAACAGATTAGATTTATATATCACTTTTCTATTAACGCATACTCAAAGTGCGCACAATGGCTCCATTATTCATTCACTCTCACATTCTCACTCTGGTGTTGGAATCGACAGCAATCACTATCATGTTTTGGTTGAAGCCCCTTAGTACCTGGTTCCCATTTCAGAAATATTTGGATTAAATCATTCACTACGCTGAACATCCATTACCAAAAAAAAAAAAAAATCAAAGTATAAGTGGAGGAAATTCATTTTGCAGCCCATCTGTTCATTTTAGAAAGTCCTCAACTAGTTAATCATCATTTGAGGTTCTATGGTTGCAGAAAATTTTTTTGCACCACTTGCACAAATGAATCCCAAGCTGTTAATTCTAGAGGGCTGAGCTCTGAGGTGAATATAGGATCAGCGATGAGTTCTCCCATCTGGGGTCCAGTGAAAATTTTCCCTTTCAAATTGCATCATTTTGGACTGCACCCATTTTTTTCTTTCAAGTATTGAAAACTATCTGAATTTTGACCACTTAGAATTTACTCAGCTGAAAGGCTGGAATGATATGCTAATTCCAAAATGCAGCACATGCACACAAGGATTTGGACTTTTGCACAATTTAGTATATATCCATTAGCAGAATATCTGATGTATGCAAAACAAGATATTTTTCTCATGGAAGCAAAATCATTGTGGAGCTGTGTATTGAGTTGTGTATTCTACAGACTAGACCTCTACAGTCTTATTTTATACCATGGACAGTGTTTTTTTAATTTGTTGTATTTGCTTCTCAGAGGAATCATACAGATTACATCATTAAACACATAAATACAAATACACACTTTCCAAACTTTCCTATAACTCCAGCATTCATTGTAACTGCACCACTGTTATAACTGTTGTATGCTGAAGGGAGGATTTCTGTTTATAGTATAGTGTATGTCTGCATAAAAAGAAAGGGAAGTTAGTGCAAATATGTAAAAAAATCAAGTTATCCCATGAGCTGATGCTTTGCCAAATCAACAGCGCAAAACACAACATTAGACATCTTTGGTGTTATTGTGAGCAGTGGAGAGAGAGAGAGAAAAAAAACTTAGTTCATTATGAAGCTGTGATGAGACAAATTAGACTACATATGTATGGCAGGATGCCAGTCCAGTTAATTATGAGGAGAAACTATGAGCTGTCACCAATGTATGACACACCGGTACAGAAATATGGATATAGTGTTAAACTCTAAAGATGTGTTTCTGAGATTTTCCCAGCTGTTGTCTACATGCTACAATAATATCGGTCCTGAATAATGAGAAAATGCAGAGTCAGCAACAAAACAGCCATCATACTGTGTCCTAAATCCACCAGAAAACAGCAACAAACTAAGTAGCTTTCATTTTACAGGAGGCGACACACACTGTGATTCAGTTTGTGGATTGTGGATTCTACCTTTGATTGATGATTTTTTTTGGGCCAGATCCCCGGTCCTACTATAGACTCATCTTACACTGTCCTCAGATTAATTACTGAGAATCGATAAATAGACACCATTGCATTCTATAACAGAAACGGTTGGACACGATAAACACATCATTTGTAAGTCTCTTATTAACCCCAACCTTAAATAACCTCTAATTTTGTTCATCAAAAACATTGGATTATTCACAACACATTCTAAACCTGAGTTCAACACTCTCAATTGTTAAGGAGGTTAAAAACAAAAAAAAGAGTCCAACCACTTCACTTCAATTGTTTTCTTTGAGTATTGCGCTCTTCTCTATATCTCAACATCGCAGCAAATGAGGGCAACCACAATGATTTCTTAAGTGAATGAAATGAAAAGTAAAAATGTCTCATTTTAATATCCTCATTCCAGTTTCTAGATTCTAAAGAAGCTATGAGTGTATTTGGGAAACACTATCACATGTTGTCTGGATCACATGGGTTGGCATGTTTTATTAGTAGAATTGATTTAGTGATTTATTCCGAACATGCAATGAAAATTAACATATATGTGAACAAGTAAAACAGAAATAACAATAATACAAAAATCAACAATCAAGACAATGTTAGAAAGATAAACCAGACAATGGATTCATTTACATGCCCGAAAAGGGGTGGGAAGAAGTGCAACTTACACCTGTACATGTGCCCTGTTAGCCCTAATGTCTATTCCGGCAATTTGGGAAGAACCTACTCGCCATTTTTGGATTTAATAATCACCTTATGAAATAAAATATGAAATAAATCTGCCTCTCAGTGGTAATTAATCCATTTAGTTACAGTAAGTCCTTTCTGCCCTCCTCAGTGAATTTCCTGGGGAGGACAGTTTGGGTGAGGCCAGTTTCTTAAGTGGTCCAAGAATGGGCGTTGTGGATTAATAAATGGCTCCTGGTACTTTGTTTTCAGTCCTTGATTTCAAAGGCTAGCTCTTGGGCCTCAGGGATGGATTCTTCAACATGATCCTTTTTATTCAATATTACAAACAGGCGATTTAGCGGTCCCGGAGGGCTGCATCACATTTGGAAACTTGCATAAGTGTGTTACTAAGGAGGGGGGGTAGATTATATGAAATCTTATCATCTTTATGAACTTTTACTTGGGGAAAAACACAGCGTTCTGTCAAGTGTTAAACTGATACGACGCATTCCTTGCATCCCTTAAACATACTTTGTATTCACCTCACATTTATTGAACTTGTTCTTTGATAATGTAACTCTACTAAAGGCAAAGTGTCTATCGGAGTGCATTTAAGTATTGTTAGGAGCTGTGAATAAATATACAATACTACAAAGAAAGTGCACAATACATAAAGGGTTTATACGCACACGACCGTATCTGTAGCAGCATTTGAATTGAAAGATGTAAGACTCACTGTAGCACTCTCCAAGGTCCTGATTCTGCAAATAGACATCAGCAGTGTGATTTCTTCAGTGTGTACGTGTGTGTGGTAAATAATATATACACTCTGCTAGTCTTATCCTGGTTGCTAGGTCTCAAATGCACCTGGGATTACTTTAGGCTCCAGAAAAAGCCTCAACCAACAAAATCCAACAACTGTGAAGTGATCATGTTCAAAGGAAGAACAATGGGCGACACTTGCTGAATGTGATTTTCAAACACAGGCACTGAACCAGAATCACAAACAGATTACACTGATGGTGTCTTGCTTCTGTGACAGTTTTCGCAAACACTAGAGCTAACTTTGAATCAACAGAAAGCAGAGCGACATCATAAGAAAGATAATCTTACCCTGAGGAAAAAAGTGAAGGAAGGCGAGCATCTTCCATTTAGATATGTGATTAATATTGCTAATAGCAAGTGTATGAAGTACATTTATGCCCCTCCCTACCTGGAACAATCCAAGGAACATCACTTTTCTCACATGTGTCTATTGTGCATCTCCAAAGTACCAAGCAGAACACTGTGTTTGGATTTCATTTTTATCCGTTTGCCTATTACCCCACTCTAAACCCTTTATCGGACAAGTGACTATTTTCGGTCATTTCCACACACATTCCAAGACAGTGACAGCAACAGTTCCAGTGAGGACAGTGAGTCACCAATCTCAGGTCCCATGTGGTCTACAGGGTCTGTAAGGTCCACCTCTGCATGAACAGTGAGTGTACCTGCTTTGTTAGGTACCATGAAGTAATGGTACTAATGTAAGTAATGATGTTCAAAAGGATAATGTGGATGTTGACAGATGTCTGGATCAGATGTTGGTCTAATGTTAGAAAAGTCATGTTCTAATGTTATCAAATATATGTTCCTTTCATATTACATATGTTTTTTTGTATTTTTTTTCTATTCACTTCTTATATTTTTTTTTGTTTGTTTGTTTGGACAGGTAACAGACCAAATATGGTCACTTTACTGACTTCTACATAACAATAAAAAAACTTAGAAAATTTTCACCAAAGTAATAAAGTCTTGTTGTGTCCTCCAATAACACACTAAGGTTGAAATGTTGAATTTTAGAGTATTTTTATGATTGAACTATATTGTCTTAAACTCATTATTTTTGACCCGGTTTCACCTCCCTGCATTTAACCCACTATCACTTGTGATGCAAATTTAACTATGCAGGTCCTCCTCTGTGCTCACAATTGTCTCCAGCCCCACCTTCCTCCTGGTGGAGCAGACCAGTGCCCCAGCTCCATGGACCAATCAGGTTCCACCCATCACCGCCCCTCGTTTAAAAACCCTGTAGCGGTATTAGTAATAATCGGGGCGGTTGTTCATTTGAGCATGTTACTGAGCAGTGCATTTTGGGACCTGCTGTTAGAGTTATTGTTTTCTATTGCATGGAGACACTCGTTTTTGTGTTAGAGTTGCTCTGACTCCTGGAGAGTGGGTCAGGCAGTTTACACTGCAGCATATGTTGTTCCTTTGGGTTTATTTTGCTTCCTTTGTTAGACTCAGTAAGCTAGGGGGGGGCTGCTTCTGTTTGGCTAGCCTTAGTCAGTGTAGGTAAATCTGTAGATTAGTAGGAAGTTAGAAGTCCCCTTTTGTTATTGATTTAGCACCTGTTCTCCACTATCCACCTGCCTCTGGACTTTTAGAAGCATTTGACTGTTGGATTCATTCACGTCTGTACTCTGTAACCCATTAAACCCATTAAATTTGTGTCTTAACCCTGCCCATCATGTTTAAGATTCTTCCACCTTTCTCTAGCAAACTGGGGCTGAAACATTGTTCTTACAGGAAATATCTTTTTTTGTTTTCAGTGGAATCTTTCAAGGGCAGAGCGGAGGCTGTTGTGTTTAAATGGAATCCTACAGGAGAAGTGGTCTAAAAATGTAAGCTAATGTGAGGTCTGAAAAATAAAAACAAGACCTTACATTAGCGCATCTCTCCTAGTGAATTGTTACCAAAACAACCACCTTCTCCTGCGCCTATGACATAATTTCCTGAAGACTTGCCCCTTCCAGAGTATTCAATTCTGTTAAAACTGTGTCACCATTTACACAAGTGATGTTTGGGCATTTGAACTGAAGTTTACAAGTGAAGAAAGTTAACTTTGCAGTAAAGGTGGTAAAGTAAGATCTAGTTTAGTGTGAAAAGTCTCAGTGGAATATACTGTATATCTCATCTCAGGTGATACATGTCACCGACACCAAAACTACTGTTACCTTTGCATATTTTCTGTCATTCTTCAAGAGAAGTGCCAACGTGTTAAAAGAGGTGCAAATCACTGCAAGTCTGGTGAGGCTGCGGAGACATTAGAAACTCAGAACAGATTGTGAAGAGTGGCAGTTGTGACGATGTCTCCTAAACTTTCAGGTGAGAATTTTTTCCACTTGTGAGGAAATTGTGAAACTTCTTTAATTTATTTTAATTTATTTATTTAATAAACCACAAATAGCAAATTTTTTTATTTGTAAATTGTCAGTAATTCCTGCAGTGATTAATATTTTTCAGCCGCAACAAGTTTGTTTAATTCTACCTTATGCACCGAGTACCTTCTCATTTCTTAAGCGACCATCAGTTTGATAGAGAGCATAAAAATGTAGCTGTTTTAACGGAAACGGGTCATGTGGTCTGAGTCCAGATTGTTAAAGAGTAATGGGTGCATCAGAGTGAGAAAAAACATGGATGAAGTGATTACCCATCATGCTTAGCCCCTACAGCACAAGCCTATGGGTGTGGTGTTGTGACCTGGGGTTAGTTCAGATGGTCAACGTTATGTGTCCATGAGATGATGGACATAAATGTGACATTATAGTAGCTTACGGAACCAAAGCCACTTTTAACAGATGCTATAATCACAACTAAAGGACAAATAAGGCTCAGGCTAAATATAAGAGCATGTTTTTTGGCCCAGCCTGCATATTTACCACTGCCCACTTGTGATTAAACAGCTCAAGATGCATTTTAAAGCCAAGGGTGAGTCAGGTCCTAATGACTTACCTGTCGATGATGCCACACATATCAATCTTCAAATGGCTGTAGTTTCCCAGGAGCCTTTGTTGCACCTTGATTAAATCAATAGGTTGGTTATCCACAGCCAAGAGTCGCATGCAGCCCTGAAACACTTTAAAGGGGTTTGTGCACTGATGGCTGCTCTCCTCAGCAGGACAACCTGAGGATTGAAACACAAGACAAAACTCCATGACAGGACTATATAAGGTAAAGTTACTTGTGTTTAATTCATCATAAAGTTACAAGGTGTTCATTCAAATTATGACTTTTTGTTGTGTCATCTAAGCTGCAGTTTGTTTGCTATAAGACTCATGTGAGCTGTAAATATTCCATTAAACTGACTGATTGCAAGACTTTTTTAAGAGAAGATGAAAACTCCTGTCCTGTAATACTGCATTCTTGTCTGTCGGTGTCTGATTTACGATACATACGGACTCAATTTTTAATGCTGTGCTCAGTCTGTGCCTGTATAATATTGATTTTGATGTTGTTCTGCTTTCTTCCATGGAGGCTTTCGTTGTCTCCCATGTGGGGGAATAAGACGGTGTTGCTGAGCTCTGTTCTGATCAGTGCAGTCTGAGATTAGATTGACTCTTAATCATGTGGATCACAATCCCCTGAGTGTTGTTTGTGTTGTGATGATGATTTGGAAATGACGAGAAGATTTCTGTGAGCTTGAAAAGTGAATTAGAATAGAATCGCTGGGAGTTGCCAGTACACCGTGCAAAGCTTTTCATTGTGATTAATGCTTGGTGTTTGACTTTTATTCACCACTTATAAAGGTTCTTTGGATATGTGTAACCCACACCCTGTTCATATCAATTATGAAACAATACAAGGCATTCACAAATCATCTTGATGTATTTCCCTATCAGATCTAATTATATCGGTTATAGTGGCTTCCATTAGAATCCAAATATTACATCCATCCTTAGAAGACAACTATTGATTATCTAAAAATGATTTAGCCAATTGATCATCACCAATAAATCCATACTGGCATTACTCAGCTCTGCTAACTTTGAATTTGACATTCAGTCATCCAGGTTTTTTACTTTGACTTGTTAGTGTTCAATTCAACTGTGATGCAGTTTCTAATGGAGCCAGATACTTTAGTTTAGTTTTAGTTTAGTTCAGGTGTGATGCCACTCAAGTTTAACTATCACATTCAAACACTTCATACTTCAAACTTTGTTATGTGTGGTTTAATAATAATAAAAATATAATCAGATTTTCACCCTTTTTCTGATTTGTTTTTAATATGTTAATTTTTCCTTTTCTTTTTTTTATTGTCTTTTCCACTTATTACAGTTTTAATTACAGGCATTTGTTATCACATGAACAATATGCACAGCACCCCATGATGCCCTCAGATTTTAAAATTGAGCACCCCTGATGTAGACTCTGTATAGTCTAGACATGTCCCTAAATGTGACCCTGTGGGTAATAGAAGGACTATTGTTTTCTCTTTTGTTTTCTTTTTTTGTATCAGAGTGCCATAGACTTTTTTTTGGCTGTTGTATTTTTGTATAATTGATTATTGATATTTGTTTTTTGCAACAGTACATTTTGCCCCTTTACATTTAAAATATGTCAGCTTTTGCTTATTCGTCTGTAGAATCATGTAAATTGCAAGTATAAATATATAACTAACTGTAAGCTAATTCGATATAACTTCTAGTTTCTAAACTCCATAATGTTGGCCCGTGTGATGAGACTTGGCTCTGACTTTAGAATCTCTGTATGTCCTCATTTAAGACAGAACCCCCTCCGTGACGATGTGAATGAGCTCCATGTCCTATCAATCTGTGAATCGTGCTCAAGGTTGATCCTGATGGTGGCATTTCGTGGCCAGATACAGCATTCCTGCTTCTGGCTCTGCATTGCTCTAATTACAGTCAGCCCATCAGGCGCAGTTTGACACCTCCCAGCAGAGGAGCTGGAGAGATGAGTCATTGTTTATTGTCACATTGCATTTTTGGAGCTCAAAGGAAAATTTTGTAGGAGCTGCTTCCCTCATGGCAGTGGCAGTAATTAATAGTCAAAGTTCTTCAAGTGCATGTGGGTGGTGTTTGTGATATTTCAAGATATCCATGTTCTGATCACACAAGAGTTGCATCATTTCACTTTAAAACACCAATACATAGTATTTCTACATGGTCACAACTGTTTAAAATATTCGAATATGACTGAAAAGTATCATTAGAGTGTTCATGCACAAGATGACAATGTATTGTAGAGATATGAACTGAACATATTCATACCAAAGGGACGGCAGATTTATGTGACCACTAGAGGGAGTAGTGAGTCACGCTGTCAGTCTCCAATGGTGAGGAAAAATAACACCACGAGGTCTTTGACCAAAGTGAAAGAAAGTGATGAGATGGAATGAGAAGAAATAACTTTTAGAGTCAAAGAAAGTGACTGATAAAAGTTAGTTCACCACAGCACTAAATGAAAAGAATGGAGTTAATGGAAATTGCAGTGTTTCTTCTACACAGGTCAGACTGATTATGAGGCTTATGAAGGTATAAAATTATTATGTGATGTTATTATCTTGGCCATTTGTTGATCTATGATTCAGACAGCTCTGAACTTGTTTGGATGATTCCAAACAGATC
Source organism: Apogon talboti (assembly GCA_037367365.1). Classification (NCBI taxonomy): domain Eukaryota; kingdom Metazoa; phylum Chordata; class Actinopteri; order Kurtiformes; family Apogonidae; genus Apogon; species Apogon talboti. Next base: position 5,095,173 of record JAPQRQ010000019.1, on the reverse strand, counting down.
TTTAGTGCAGCTATTGGCAACTGTTACAGGCCCAGATTACCCCACGGTGGTTTTTCCCTCGGGTTCAGGATCTCAGCCAGGGGTCGTTGGGGATTATCAGGTTCACATGCCATGGTTCCCTCACCTGGATGTAATTAATCAGGTAGGCTTTAAAAGGAGCTGGAGCTTCCAGCTCAGTGTGCTGTGAGTTGTCCATAAAGTGACATCCCCTTTAATTGTCGGACACCCACTTTACTTTGAGTCAGCCCCTCCCATCTTTTTGTTCTCCCCCATCCAGACCAGTGGCTCCCAGTTCCATACTACTTTCTAAGGCCCACCTTTTCAGCCTTTCTATCATTGTGATAGACTTAGAGGATGAATGACAATTTCATTCTCTGTCTCCTTTTAGAACCCCTTTAAGAGGGCCCAACTTTGGTTTCACTCCTTTTCCTTGGTTATTGTGTAGTTTGTTTCTTAGTTTCCCAACTTGTGACGCCAGTCCATATTTTGTAGGATTTTGTTTTTGGGGAAACGTAAAACAACACAAACTGAAAACTACAGAAAATGGAGGTGATTTATAGTTTTATTGTGGCTGTTTTCTGTATAAAAACAGAGCTAACCTAATATGATGTATATCAGAGCTATAATGTAAACTATCAGCTGACACAGCACAAGGATATAAGACAGTGTTATTTTGACCAACTGAGCTGTAGCTTGAAGAAAAATTTATCCCATAATACAAATGTAGGTGAACAATGAGCTTTATATTTTAATAAGTGAGTGACAGTCTTTGGATACATAGAGTTGATGTGTTGGAGGTTTTGACAGTCCTAAGTGTGTTCTATTATGTGACTGGCCCCTGCTGCTGAAAGTTTGGAATATCAATGCTTCATAGGACCCCATTAAATGCAAAACTCAAATTTCCTTTCAGGGACAAAAACCTAAAAAGCAAACTCATTATGATGTTGTGAGGTAATTGCTAGTACGGGATTGTGAGAATTGTTGCCATTGCCATTCATTGAAATGAAGCCAGATAAATACTAATGCAATTTACTTCTGGAGTCAAAATCACTCCATAGTTTTCTTCTTTCATGTGACAGACTGTTATGCATCAATGCAGGTGATGTTGTGACTGGAGAACGTTCAAGGCCATTGTGTCATTAATAGACAATGAGATGCAGAGTGGGTTAATGCACTGAATATATCAGCGTGACTATACAGGGATCTGTGTAGAGTGGTATAATGGAGAAATCTGCTGCTAATCAGTGCTGGTCAGTGGAGACGGGAAACGGAGCAAATGAAAGAAGTGCACAAGAAAAATAAAAAAGTATGGTGACTGTAAGGCATTCATTAGGTAAGGAGGAGTGAAGAGGAAAGAACAATGGTAAAAAAGACAAAAACTGAAATGAGAGATAGCATAGAAGACAAGAAAAAAGATGAAACACAGAAAAACCGAGTGAAACCAGCCTGAGAAGAGGGCAGAGGAAGAAGCTTTATGGCTTCATTCCTCTCTGGGTGGCACTAAACTTCCAAAGGAGATCTGGACATGATAATTATTACCTGAGCACTTCCATGAATTTAAACCAGCACTAAAAGTCCTTGTCAGCAATTTCCCCGTATTTCACAGCAAAAAAAAAAAAGAAAGAAACCCTGAGCTCTACTTTAAAATATTTGACAAGAGAAGGCTTTTAGTTGAAGAAATTCACTTGTGCAGGCCTCAGCAGCAGCAGCAGCAGCAGCTATAATACACACCCTGTCATTAACCTTTCTCAACCTGTGACATGTCTTTCTAAACATTACATAACAGACATGCTTTTTGGCTCAGAAGTTATATTTTGGTGAAAATATGACTGGAAAGTTGGGAGAGTCATGTTACAGTTCAGTCATGGCCTAAAAAAAAAAATCTTCTGCTACTTCCTAACAAGCTAAAATATTGTGTAAGTCTGTGTTTACTTGTCTTAGAGTCAAGACTCCAAGTGGGTTGTGAAGCTGTTTAGCTTAAGATATATGATATGTGAATTTCTTTTCTTAATTAACACATAAGAGTGTTCTATGGAAGAGTTTCTGAATATTGATCTCTCCTTATTCTTGTGAAATATGAAAAGACCTCAGCCATAACAGATGTAAAAAGATTAAACTGATGTCAAAGATACAAGAAGACAAAAAACTGACACTTTGAAACTTTATTTTGACTGTGGAGAATCTAGATCGATGACAGTTCATGATGTATTTTTGTAAATTTGGGTCATGAGAAGACAAAAAATATATCTTTTGAGTCTTCAGCTGAAAAACAAATAAAAAAACATGCTTTAATTTGTGTCTGATTTTTAACATTAATTTTGATTAAAACGGTCTCATAATAAAATGGATGGACTTGATTTGACAAAAAATGTAAGCACTGAGATGGATGTAAAATTAACTGTTTGAAATTAGAGATTCATTGCTTTGACAGAAATTGTCAGCAATAACCTTTGATTAATATGTTTAATATTAGATTTTTAAAGTTGAAATACTGACATTGAGAGACAATAGCTAAAAAGATTTGAAAAATTGCTCTCACTTAGATATTTCACAGTTAATTTGATGTTTAGTGATTCAGTCTTATTTCATTAGGTATTAATCACTTTGATTTAGAGTTTGTTTCATGAATTACCTGGTTTCTAATAAAGTGAAAGATAATTTTACACATGCATACTGTAGTTTCTGCCTTTTTTTGGAAAGATGTTGGGGTACTCATATTAATCTACTGGCCCTACCCTGTTTCAAACTATATGAAACAATTACTATCTATCAACCTCTATTTCAAATATTAAGAAAAATAATTATTATCTTTCCCTTGAAAAGAATGCAAGTGTGAATGATACGACAGTATTTTCTTCCTTACCACCGAAGAAGAGTGGGCTGTCTGTGCTGAGTGGGAGTGGGATGCTGATGTGGGCGGTGGCTCCTTCATCTGTGTCCACGGAGATGCTCAGATGATCTAATCTGAACTTCAGCTCCACAGAATGCCACTGACCATCATTCAGACCCGAGCCTAGATACACACAAACACACACAAACACACACACACACACTGAATTCCTCAAATAATGTCGATAGTTCACATTTCTTGTTTATAAATTTGGGTATTATGATCAGATTTAGTGTTGTATTACATTTTAAAGCTGATAATAAGGCAGAGACACTATTTTAGGAAATGCTTAAGCATTCCATTTGTACCCTTATTAAAAAGTTAGAAAGTATAGCTGACTTATGATGATTTTGTCATATCCTGCTGAGACCCAGGAAAGTAAAAGTTTTGGGTTTTTTACATTAAATAATTACCTTAATTGGAAATGGCATAATGTCACAGATTTTCAAATTATATATTTATTTTTTGTGGAGTATTCTTTGCAGTGGACATCTATTTTCTTTTTTTTATGAAATTGTGAAACTCTTGTCCCCTACAGAGGATATAAATTCATCGCTGGGTCTCAGGAGGATATATATCATGAATGCCTACTGCACACCATAAACTCAATGGGCTGTATGTGATTATCTCACATGCTTTCATTTCACATTACTGATTGCTTTCAAAATTGGCAGAACATAAAAGTTGTGTAAACCAGACCTTATGTTTGTGACTTTCCCACAAGTCAGTTAAAGGTGTTTTATAGTTTCAGTCATGTCTTGCTTCTTTTCACCCATGTGTCATGGAGCAGCATGTAAACGCTCACCAAAGGTCTACATGTTTTTAGACATTACAATAGTTCTGTTTTTCTTAACTAAAATGAACCCATTTTGGCATCCACCTATTCCAGTGGAATGTATAAAATAAGTGGGAGTGAAGTAAGTGCAGTGTAATCATATAAAGTGAAAGAAGGATCAGTGATTTGATCATTAATTTGAGCCAAAGGAATTAATGACACATCCTGCCATAATTGGTGAGTTTAATCATTATAAGTCATGCATTCCTTAAATATTACTCGAGTATATAATATGTGCCTTTATTATTGGACAAAATTATCCTGCAACTCATATTCCACTTATGAATTATTACTGCATTTTTATTTCTGAGTAGATGGAGCTTGGTTAAATATACAGTATACAGGTTAAATATAACTGCATTGTGACCGTAGTTATAAATGCATACAGTGGCATGTTAAAGAAATCTTTAAGGACTGGTTTGTACTTAAAAAAGTTCAAAGGCCTGATTATCAGATGCAATATTCAGCATTTTTAAGTTTATTTATAGTGTTATTTGTGTTACATGCTGTCCATTAACTGATGAAATAAGTGATCTTAGAAATGCTCTGCATTAGCTCTGATACAACCACTGTCTTTCTTTCCTTGTTTCTTTATATTTATGGTTAACTTTATAAGAAATGCTGTTGGGAACTCCCTGTACTTTTCTCTTTGAAGACAAAGTTTAAATGTTCCCCAATGAATAGATATATAAAACAATTCAAAGAAGTTCTGTGTTGGAGTTTGTTTTTTGTGAATTTTGGAACATGAAAGAACTTCTAAGATTAGATGCGTTTTATGTTTGTGCCTTTAAATCTGAACACACCGACCACATTTGGACTGACCTGCACTGAGCTCCACTAGGTTCCTTTCAGCCTTTCTGATCAGTAGACGGAGCCGGGCTTCTTTTATGTACAGCCACACGATGCCGTCCTGATTTGGGAGGTCAAATGTCAAGAGCAGCCCCACCTTGTTCCACGTCCTGAACTGCAGCGCTACAGAGGTGACTCCTTGTGACCGCGACGTCGACCCGGGCAACTGCAGGAAGCTCTGGGGGTCGGTGAACGTCACGGCGACAAAAACTGGCTCAGCACAAGAAAAGGTCACATTGCCCTGAGAAAGAGAAAATGATTATGAAAGAGATAATAAAACATGAATATTTATTAGTTGCAGAGGCTGACTCGATTTGACTCCATGTCACAGAGGTCTCATCAGCAGCTCTCTGAAAAAGGACACCTGTATTAGCATAGTGATGGAAGGTGAACAGCTAAAAAACAGAAAATCTGAACCATCAGGGTCAGAAAGGATTTGTACCGCCTTTTCTTGACTAATCATATAGATAGATAGATAGATAGATAGATAGATAGATAGATAGATAGATAGATAGATAGATAGATAGATAGATAGA
>JAPQRQ010000019.1:5001568-5012407 GCA_037367365.1 Apogon talboti | reverse complement strand
CAGGTTCAGTTCTAGAATTTCCCCTTATCTTATCTTATGATATCATTTCATATCATATCTTATCTTATCTTATCTTAAGTTATCTTATCCTTCTCATCCTATCTTATCTTATCATATCATGATATCATATGATATGATATGATATGATATGATATGATATGATATCATATCATATCTTATCTTATCTTATCTTATCTTATCTTACTGAATTCATAATTACCTCTCAACTCATTTCACTCTAGGATCCACATTTACCCCCAGTTGTTAAGTCGTGCCATAGTTTTATGAAAGTCAAACCCAGCAAGGATTTGTTTTTGAAAAATAGACTGCATTCAGAGCACATGACTGTAATAATAAACTGTGCAAACATCTTAAGTGAATGCTGCTGACTCTCAAGAAGATGAATGAAATTAACATTATAATGACACAACAGTTTAGATTCATAATAAAGTACATTTAATTAGATAAATGTACGCCTTTCCAGCACATCTGTCAAAATATGAATCTGACATCAGATAGTCAAGCATTTAAATAGATTTCATTTCCAACCACATGCTCTGCAGCCCATTCACAAACACATGCCGGTTTTCCAGTCGTAGTAAAGTTATGTAATGAGAGCAGGACCTCGGTGAATGGACCATGCGCAATAAGATCTCACCAAAGTCCCTGTGTTACATGAAGCAGAGTCCATTAACAGTACATAAACAAAACAAAACTTTACATTTCTCTGGAGCCTTTTGTTGTCCACAATTACTTTTGTCCTGCTTCACAACGTGACAGTGAATGGTGACCTCAGCAGAATGTGGCCGATTCTTGGCCCGATAACAAGTCATCTGAAATAATGACAGGGCCACTTGATGAATGGGTCTGTTTTTAGGGAGGCAGACACCCACTGGAGAGCCGGCCTTGGGCAAATACAAAATCCCACAGGTCACAAAGGCAGATGGATGGACTGCAGTTCTCTGTCACTTTTATCGCTTAACTACTTGTCCCTGGGTTAATAAATCTAGATTCATGACTGGCAGCTCCGGGTTCACACCACCAGCAGCTGCCACCTTTATGCAACCTTGACTTAATCAGAACCTCTTCATGACTTCCACTTCTGCTAAACACATTTTCATAAGTGACACTAAAGAAGAAAAGTAAGGGTGATTTATGCTCCGCTACTTAGCTCTTTTCTGGATCTCTAAGACTCCACCATCTCACCAAGCATAAAGGACAGCAGGCTTTGCGAAGAAAATGTCTCGTACATTCACACCAAATTGATTTTATTCAGAGGTTTATGTTCTCTCAGTGCAAACCAGCAGCTCATTGAAAAGTAATAAATTCTGATGAGACAGGGCTGTTCGCATATGAAGCAGGGAGCCAGGCCCAAATTTAAATCAGCTCTGTTCCCTGTATGTATATATATATATTTTTTCCTCCAACTTATTCTTCCTTCCAGCTCTGACTTAGAGATGAATTCCAGCAGTTAGAGAAAATAACAACACCTTAAATTCCCCCCCTCAGCATCAGACAGTTCAATAATCAAACACGTCTAATAACCTCACAGTCTCTCACTTTCATCTGAGAAATGAAACACTACAGTCACACTTTCTGTTCCAACGGACCCGTAATTAAGACAAAATTGTATTTCTTGTGGTAGTTTAGGACAAATGCAATAGAAATGTGTTGTGGTAAAGGAGTAACACAGGAACAAGGGTAGAACCAGGCAAAGTTCATGCGCATGGGTGTTTGTTTGAACATTATGAGGTGCACATTAAGTGAAGGATCCTGCATTCTGATGGACTTTATGAACCAATTTATGCATTTTTTTTCCACATCAGTCTTTATTTATGTAAAGCAAAACACAAATTCAGGCACCAGGTATTGGAATGTACAGTCCTTTCAGATATTCTGTAATGCTTTCCTTAAATGTCTTTGAATATCATGTCCACATTAACACATATTTTAACACATATGGATTTATACAAGTAGCCTAAATACATTCCCATGATGAAATTCAAATGTGTCACACTGTCAAAAACCACAGCTGCTGAGGGTGATATGGAAAGCATGTCTGCCGTTTCCTTAACCACCTCGCACGGTTTAATGGGCACCTTGAGATTAGCTCGTGACTTTCTGACAACAAAGTGTCTTCATGTCAAACGTCCTCTTATTTTTCACTTCTAACTCCTACATTGTTATCAACCTGCGCAGCTCCATGAGGAGATGCTGCTCACACACTTGACTACACTGTGTGAATGTGTAGCATGTAATGTTATACAGGGTTTGTTTTTTTTTTACCCAAAATAAAAGTCTTCCAGCCTTTACATGTTTTTATTGGAAGGTACAAATGTGGGTGGCTTAACATTGAGGGGTACATACCCCCAACAAAAAAATCTTTGCCTGTGTTTACGTAAGTTTGTGGGTGTAAGAGACAGATGACATACACATCTTTTGAAGTGAATGCTGATTTGCTCCTTGGCTCAGCTAACTAGCAAACTATCCAGGGAAACATAACGTGGGAAGACTGTTACTTAGAAACTCAGACTGCAGCGGCTTTACGTTTGCTTTATCTGAACTTCTGATTGTATTTTGCATTTTCACACCAATTATTAACTCTCAAACTATGGTGGTAAATTAAGTGAAGTTCAGAAACAAAGGCCACACCATGTTCTTATGCAGCTTGTCTTTAATTGTCTTGGACAATAAGATCACAGGGGGACTGCACCTGATGAAAGACCGAATTACAACCAAGAAACATTAAAAACCAATCAAACCACTTGCTGAGTTGCCTTTAACCACATATTTGGCAATACTTGCAATAAAATACCATGGGCTCAAGCACAAACATTGTGTGCAGTAGGTCAACCTTCCCCCTTCTCTACACTTCTTAACACTATCTTCCTCTCAAACACACACTGGTGGATATTGGTTCTCTTATGTCCTGGGTGTCAGTAATCTGTATTAGGAACTATAAGGTATTCATGTCATGGGCCTTGTGCCCCACAGCACAGCAAGTCCACTCAAGCACCATCAAATTAGCCCTTGATGTCAGCGATCCTGAAAAACAAGGTGCCACTTTCAAAGCTAAACTCATTGATGAGTTTCTGGAGTTTTGCTGCTCTGGCCTCTACCCATCCAATAGGGGAGGGGGATCTGATATGGGGTTTATTCATATGGCATACTCTAGGGGCTAATTGAACTATATATTCATTCAGGTTATGGGGCAGTGGACGCAGACTGTGTCATTCCTCACAAACACCATCTGTGACAGGATAAAAGAGAAAAAAAAAAAAAAGAATAACCTTGTCTCTGTCAGTCTCAATAAAGGACTGGAAAACAGCATTTGGCATCACAAACAACATGGAGGCAAAGGTTTTCACATGTGAGTGGTAAGCTCCAGGGTTAAAAAGTGAAGCCAATGCACACGTGTCATAAATGCAGTAACTTGAGTGTCCACTGGGGGCTGGCTCCCTATAGACCCGCAAATTAAAATGGTTATCTTTAGATCTAAAATTAAACATGTTTACATTCAGAATCAGTTTAAAGCAAGTTGTGTTAAATTAAAAAGTGTCCTAATGATGATGTCATCACTGCACTAAAGTAACTCCAGGTTACTTTCCATCAGTAATAAAGCAGCACGACAATGTAATGAACATAATGTTATTATATTATCATATCTTATATAGAAGAGGGAGATCAATATATATTATTAATATTTTATGGAGAAGGAGCGGGATTAAATAAATTGCACTTCTTCCCACCCCTTTTCGGGCATGTAAATGAATCTATTGTGCTGTTTTTTTCTTTCTAAGATTGTCTTGATTGTTGATTTGTATTATTATTTCTGTTTTACTTGTTCACATATATGTTAATTTTCATTGCATGTTCGGAATAAATCACTAAATCAAATCAAATTGTTACAACCAGAGAAACTAGTGTCTGCAAGTGATTTCCTGCTGAGCCGAAGCTGGTAACACAAAGGAGGATCCCATTTCTGCAGAGGGAGGGTGAAGATGTGCACGGTGCATGTTCTGTTTGTTTACTAGAGAGATCACGTGCTTTTTGGGTGACATGACAGAAGACAGGAGAGACAAGAACAGCACCAATATGCTAATTTGACCAACCTGAAGTTGACAAAAGAAATGGATTGAAAAATGTAGACAACATAGACAACATGTTTCAGGAATAAAGACAGAGCAAACCTCATGAATGTCCTGCTTTAGTCTCACATAGCGGTGCCATTCCAGCTGTAATTAGCCCGACATCTCCTTCTTAATACCTTGTGTGGACTGTTATTGTTGTCAAATCAACTTAGGCGTGCATTACCGCCACCAAGTGGACTGGAGTCGCTGCCCTCTCAGTCTCGACCTTTCACAGTCTCATGTCTTCACTTCTGTTGAATAGAACTGCGACTCCTACTGGTAAAATCTGGGATACTGGTTCGGTCCGGCGCTGATCTTACAATAAAGCCCATTAAAAAAAAATGTATCACAGCGGGCCAGTCATATGTTGCGGATCTCGAGATTTCAAAATTGCAGTTCACGAACCAATGGGTGACATCACAGAAGGTTCATCTAATATTTATTTACAGTCTATGGTAAACGCAGGCTAAAGTTAATTGTTTTTAGATATGGTGGGGATGATTGAATAACATGCCAGTTGGATCTTAAAAATAAATACATCATGAGTGCAGGACCACACACACATCAACACACTCAATGGCCTGTAAATGTATTTTGGTTCTTGAAACTTACTCTTAACTACTCTGTGTGAACTAAATCTGGGCGGCAGACTAAAGAAGTAGAATTGAATGCAGCCCTTTGACCTTCTAGGAGACAAGCCTTGGGCCGGTGGTTGGCTGGACACATCGGAGCCACATGATGGACACAGGTGTGAACAGCAATGTGTCTCAATTGTCCACTTTTGTTAGGATCACAGAAACACCCTTTAAAACCGTGGTTTTTTTTCAGATCTTACAACCCTCTCAACCACTTTTCTTCAGACTCCCTTTCTTTCACTCTTTAATTACGAGAATCAAAGGGGACAAAGAAGCTTGGAGACAAGCCTCCACCCTTTAAAACACACTCCGCTGTGTTCTTCCACATCACAACGTCCTTTTTCAGCAGCATTCATCCCTGGGTTCTTGCATCGGCTTGACCCCCTTCAACTCAGGCCCACTTTACACTCCTCCATCCTCCATTATTCAACGCTGAATCCCATTAAACCGATTTACACAATCCATTTGTTAATGAAGGATCACTTTGCTGTCCTGGTTTGAAGCAGATGAATGATAACAGTGATCATGATGTGATGATGTGAACATTACAACAGAATTGAAATGTCTGAACTGTGACAGGAGCCTTTCTGAGAAAAGCAGTGCTGAACCTTCTCCTCATAATCTGGACAGAATGAAGTAATTAAGGTAATTAAGTGCATGATAATGGCTTTTTCATATGAGTGATGTATCTGGAGCAAAGTGAAGAAAAACTGCAGCCTGTGTGATTTGTAATCAGTCATACTGCATGAGGAAAAAATCTTTTTTCTGAGCCTACAGACACAGATGGAAATGTCCTTATTACATCTGAACTTGGGTCAATTGCAGTCCATACTGTCAACACCTTCATTTTTTTTTTTTTTGTATCTGTTGTCTTTCTAGGAAATCAATACAGCTGAGAAACCACAATGCCTACAATTAATCCATTCCTCTTATCTCTCTCTCCACATCACGCATCCATCCATCCCTCCATTCAGCCATCGGTTTTCAAACTTGAATGTCTTTGTGCCAATTAACTGTGTGAAAACCTTGTTCTACATCAGTCTGGTAATTTTCTGTCCTATAAGGGGCTGTTTCTATTTACAGCATCACATTATTGGAATACAGTAATTATAACGGGGTGGAAGGATCAGGCAATTCTACTGAGACACACAGAGGGGGGTGGGGGGGGGAATCTATTCAATAAAACCTCCCAAGAAGAGAAAATTAGAAGGTCATATGCACTTGAGAAGTCAGGAGCACCTGTCTTTCTATCTGTCTGGACTCAAATTAATTATCTTAGACACTTTTTTCCAGTGACTTAACTCTAAATCATCCCTGTAGCTAGGAATAGACTTCTATATATTTTTAGACCTTAAAACCAGACTGGAAACGCAACAATCGCAGAATCTTTTCCCCCCTTTTCAAAGATAAACTACAATCTCTCTCCGTCCTTGCCTCGTGAGAAAACACCAAATACTAGAAAAGCTAAAATAGGAACGTACCTTGGGGGTGGGGGGTGTTATCTCTAAAAACTTGACAGTCGTTAATCCCCAGAGTATGCGCTCCATTTCTACAACGAGCCCCGGCGGTGGTCTGATCAGACCCGGCGAACTGTTTAATTCACTACATTCAGAGAGTAAACCCAAAGTAAAGACACAGGTCGTACTTTAGATCTGGATGAATACGAGTCCACAAGCGCAAAATGAATAACAACAATTACAAGGGATCTGTCACTTTATTAGAGTCAAAGATGAACAATAACTGCATAATTATTATTATTTATCTTTTTTTTTCTGACCTGATGGCATAAAGACTCGATTTCTGAATCTGTCATTAAATCGGATGAAGGCAGTTTTTTTTTCTTCCCTCATTATAATGAGCAAGTACATTTAATTAAAAAGTTACGCGGGCCATGTACTGCTCCGTGAATGACATACACCCCGTGTCTGTGAGTCCATACTAGTATAGATGAGTGATGTCCAACCATGGGGGTCCACTCCAATAAAACAACACACTCAACATCGCGCATTCTCTCCATGCAGCGCCAGAAGCGCGCGGAGCCGCTCACCTTCTCCACCTGTCCCACAGGACAGGAGCAGCAGTGAGGCGATCAGCGCAGTAATCCCAACCAGACTTTTACTCCCCACGGGCATGTTGAAGCGACGGGATGCTGTAGAGTATAATCCCACCTGTCGGAGGGGAGACAATCCCTTCTCCTCCTCCTCTTCTCCTCCAGCTCCGCTCTGGTGCGCTGCGCTGCGCTGAGCTGCTGTCCGCGGTGCACTAGACCTGCAGCCACAGTGTGGAGGGAGCGGAAGGGGTCCAGTAGGGAGGAGGAGGATGGTCTCACACCGCCTGCCCTCCGATAAGTGGTGGAGGAAAGAGAGGGAGCAAGAAAAAGAGGAGGGACTGTCGTACGTTCCTGTCCGACGCACCGCCTCCCACTCTGAAATCCTGAAGGTCCTGAAGAGACACCTGACTGGTTTAGTTCCACTTTGCGCAGTGAAGGCAGTTTCACTGATAATTAGTTATAAGCTGCAAGTCTAAAGTCGTATAAAAGGACCATTCAGACAGAATCAGTGCGTATCCAACTTCACACGATTAGAGATAAAAGGAGAAATGACACTTGGCACAAGAAAATAAGCTAAATGTCTGAAAATGTGTTTCTAAATCACAGCAATAATGATAAATCATCATGATTACTGATGCACGGCTTTATACTGTATATCTACACCCATACTGCACATTTGAAATAGTTCATTAGCAACTATTGAGATCAGTTGCCAAAGACATCAGGGTGCCAGAGTTAAAGAAGTGGACTCCTCCTGAATTATAGTGCAGTCAGTATGAAAATGATATGAATCATATGCTACGGTCTGTACCAAACAGATCTCAACACAGTGGGAGATTTTGGACCAACATGTTAAACAGTGTTCTCCCACATCATGATCAAAACACTAAATGAGGCAATATCTTTTTGAACTGACTGATGCTCATCCGTCCAGTAGAGTTCACAGACTTATAGAATCAAAGCCGAGAAGGGATGATGCTGTTCTGGCGGCCAAATCCTTACTATTACCCTGTAAAAACGGATTATGTTTCTATGCACCTCATGTGTAAAAGTATATGAATCTCAGTGTGCAGTGACATGAGGTCATGCCCTATGGAAGAGCAAACCATTAGAAGGTTTTTAAGTTGAACCAACTCCAAATGAGCATTAGCACAAGGTTCATGTCAGTGGAGAGAGTGTGAGATATTACTTCTCACTTTAATTTGTCTGTGCTCTATATCTTAACAACTATGTGTTCTTGTGGAGCAACAAAATGAAAGATGTGCAAGTGTAAAAGTACATCAAACTCTAGAAACAAACAGCATCACTATCGTAGCATCTTGTTATTAATCTTTCCTAGAGAGAATGCTTCCAGTAATTTTAATTCCCAATAGAAAAATCACCATCTGACTCAAAAGCTAAATGAAGGACATCGAGAGCAGAGGGTGGATTTGACCCAGAGACCTCACAGCTGCAATACCCCTCAGCCGAAGAAAGACACCGTTTGACAACTGAGGAAAGTGTCACCTCTGAGCCTCTCTCAAACTCACACTGCATCTGAATATTTAGTGAGACCTGAAGTTAATGAATATTCTAGTCGGATACACTTCATCAGTCATTTTGATGTGCTGGACAGAGGTGACATGACAATTAGGTTATTGGCACAAAGTACCTAAACAGTTGATAATTATGCACATACTTTACTATATATTCTTTGAGAGAGGACTAGAATTCCAAAATAAAATGGACAGCAATCAATCACTTCTGGATTTGTCAAACAAGGTTGTACACAGGCCAACACAAACCCACTGCAAATGCCCACAAATGTCAGTCATCTACAAATGACTGGAAACACAAAGCCAAAAATGTCACTGGACCACTAACCTTCAGGATAGACGCAGCAGTGGAGCTTCTGTTGTTCACCATGAAGGTCAGCAGTGGGAGCAGCAGTAGCTGAGCATTGAAAAGTGTGCATCCACACAACCTTTGATCCCTGCTCTCAATTGCATGCTGTTTCTTATCAAGGTTATGCGTTGTAGGCTGCAAAAATACAACCTCTTTGTGATGATTGGCTTTTCAGGGGTAGATACAAGAAAAACAATTTTCACCCACTGTGACCACTCAGATAAGATGTGACGCTACATATAGAGTACTCAAAAGATCATATCCGAGATCAAATGGTCAACGGTTTTGCCTTTTTTTTTCTCATTTTTACAGACACACAAATTTCAAAACACAATTGCACTGTCTAATCGCTGCTTCACTGACAGGTCTGCTCTTTAACTCAAAGAAAAATCCCCCCAAAAAGACTTTCCTGCACCTAAAAAGGGTCCTTGAAGTAAAAATTCTATTTGATCCCATACTTACAGGCAAGAATCGCTCATAAACAACACAACTGTCATTTAGGTCATTGCTTCTGAAAACGATCTTAATGAGAGCTTTCTGCTTTGCACATCTTTTGAAAGTACAAAAGCAAAATAGTGCCTTAAAGGATAGGTAGAAACTTTTCAAGGCTGTCAGGAAGGAAGACTCAAATCCCATAGTGAGAAAGCAACAATGTTATTGACTACTGTAAGTAGAGCTCCACGCTGCAAACACTTTAATCTTCATCTTCAAATACAGGACAACCAAACTTCTCAGTCTTTTAAATTTATCCCTCTGCCAATCTAATGAACGACCCAAATAACATGCAAGATGCTCTCATCAAACACTTCCCCATTCACACACACACACACACAGAAAACAATAATGTCCCAGCTGTTCAAGTACAATAACTAACACTTTATTTGATTCAGTTACAGTACTTCTCCTTCCAAAATAATTCCGCACAAAATTAAATCTCATTTATCAATAAAAACAAAGTTTTTGTACAGCAGTTTTCCACTACAAAGCATTTTACAGAACACAATAAAAGAGTGTTCATTTTCTATTTCTTCTTCATCCAGTATTAACTTAAATCACTGTCTCTTAATAGGTTTGTTCGAAGTTATTACTTCCTAAACAAAAACACAGAACAGTCAAACCAAACACTGGCTCATAGGTGTTATTGCTTTTTTTTGTGGCCAACAAATAGGTGGGGGTGAGGAGGGTACACCTGTAATCTGCAGTTCCACCACTAGATGTCACTAATGTCCACATACTGAACCATTCAAAGGGACTGATTTCACTCACCTCTGTAGATACCAGTTCCATACCTGTGTATGGCTTTTGTTATATAATCACACATTCTTAGTCCTAACTCATCACTCATCCCCTAAACATAATTTTTCAATACACAGCAAAGTCCGACAGGTATCTTTCTTCTACCTTTTATCCCACTGTATGGGGATCTTTTCCTTTTAATGATTGTCTAAGTTAGTGATTTCTACTGGAATTCTAAGTTTGCATGTATTATTTATCTTTTGAGGCAGTTTTTGCCCAACTTTTATTTAATCTTTGTTGTTTGGGTAATTAGTGATGCTGGAGTTGTAAGGTCTTAGTGTCCTTTTTCCTTTGACCGTCAGCCCAACTATTATTTTTCAAACTGCTTCAAAAAAGATTCTTCTTCTTCTAGTCATTATTATTTATCTTGCTCCATAGTTACAGTTTGTTTTGTTTAGGCATTAGAAAACTTTGCTAAGAGTCAGGGGGAAAAGGCTGGTGTTAAGGATTAGGAAAAAAAAAGTTGAGGAAATCGCTGAAATAAAAAATAAAAAAGACAGAAAATGCACAAATAAACAGCATAAAATGGGACTCAAATCCTAGTCCCCAGACTTTAGTGGGGCCATAACCATCTCAACCACCTCCGACTAAGGTTTTTTTCCTACTTAACAACATCACCTTGCTCATGTCATCAATTTCTGACATCTGAGGATTTACAGCCTCTTCTGTCTGCTGCCCTGTGTGTCACAAATTGATGCTATAGGAGTACTACATGAGTTGAAAACAGATGCCAAGGGTTCATGACCAAGCGGTAGCATATAATGCACCATATAGGGGAGTAAGAATGGGGTTTCTGTAATAAGGCAAGCTGTGGGGACAGTTTGGGGGGGGGGGGGGGGGGGGG
>JAPQRQ010000019.1:4969191-4987408 GCA_037367365.1 Apogon talboti | reverse complement strand
GAAGGAAGGAAGGATGGATGGATGGATGGATGGATGGATGGATGGATGGATGGATGGATGGATGGATGGATGGATGGGCTTAGCATTAGCTCATCTGTGACCTATCATAGACAACTCTGACTCCCTCAGATTCCTGCTGTTCAACCCCTTTTGTCCAAACACAGTAACTTCTGGCTCCAAAAACCAACATCGCAATGTCAAAATCACAACCCACTGGCTTTAAAACTGCAGTTTACAAGCCAGTAAATGATGTCCTCACCATCCACTAATAATATCCAGACTACGCTTTTCCTGAGCGTCATGAAACCACATCAGGTCCATTTATATTTATATTTACTTTACTGATTTGGACCAAGAGGAGACAGCTGCATAAGGAACGCATGTGTTTTCATATTCTGTCTGTTGATTTCACTTCCTGCAGTTTTAATGAATAAAACTTGAACTTCAATACTAATAAGGCTTTTTCATATGTGCTCTTAATGTATTTAAAATAGGCACTGACAAGGAATTACCGAGGTGTGTGCTTTTGTTTCCAGTGCTTTTTCTTGTGGTGACTGGTGGCATCCCCTTGTGCATTAAAGAGACTAGCCTGGATTGAAAATGCATCATCATGATCGGCTCACACGGGGACAGCTCTGCAAACATCTGTTCACACCTGGCATTACAATGCACCTCCACCTGCATCTCAAGTGATCATTCCTGATTAGATCTTCTTCCCCACCCTGTATGCAAATAAACAAGGTCAAACAGTATAAAACACATGTGCAAGTTTTCATTTCCGGCAGGTATGCTGGAGGTAGCACAAGCACAGTTAAACACACTGTCCTTGAAGCGTTCCTTTAAAAATAAAGGAGGAATGATGAATGAAAAGAGGTTTTACTAGTGAGTAGAAAAAAATTATTGAGCTCACTTCACTTACATACAGGAATGGTTTAAGGCGTACTGTTGTCTTTCCTGTTATTTAGTGTCAGCATCAACGACTGTACTTCACACTTGAAATAGTTGAACCACAGCAAAACTACTCTGGGGAGAAATCTAATTAGGCTAATGAGGGTTAAAGTGTGACTTTACCACTTTTCTGTGTCTAGTTCCACCCATGATCCAGAAAATATCTACAAATCAAAGAGGGGATAAGAAAGTCTAGATCAATTTAAGTGTACATGACATTTAGAATATTTCCACAGATTTATCTTGTTATCATACAGTCATTTCCTGAACTGGAACTGAAACACTGAAGCTTCATAAACCTACCAGCGTTCCCAGACAAAAAACATTGAATCAGCCTCCTGCATTGTTGTGTTGTTTTGATAGGGTTTTTTTTTTCTTCTTCACATTTCAACAGTAAAATGGTAAATGGACTGCACTTACAGTATATAGCGCTTTTCCACACCTTCATGGTGCCCAGCGCTCCACAGAGCCTCTCATTCACCCATTCACACACTCATACACCAGTGGGCAGCTGCTGCCATGCAAGGCGCTGCCAGGCTCCACTGGGAGCAATTTAGGGTTCAGTGTCTTGCCCAAGGACACTTCGACATGTGGACAGTCAGAACCAGGATTCGAACCGCCGTCATTAGACAACCCGCTCTACCAACTGAGCCACAGCCACCCATGATGATTCTGAACAGAGCGGTGAAAAAGCTTCAATAGGAAAATGTATTAGGTGTCTCCAAATCTAACTGAAGGTCAGGTGGACTGAAACAACCTAGAGGTGTTAACATTGATTTTTTTTTCCATTAAATTTCATGAAGGCAAGTCACACTAAATGTAAAACCTCTGCTTCATTATCAAGGTAAGAGGGCCAATGAGGATTTTAAGTGTGAGTTAAACTGTTTTCACAATTTTACAGATGTGTGATCACCAGCGTTTTATTACAATTGTTTCCAGCTCAAAAAACATATTTTAGTTTTTAGTAACACTTTAAATTTCAGTTGAAAAGTACTGATGAACGAAAGCTTAAAAAGGAAAAGATGGAGGGTGAGAACAGGAGACGAATCCACATTCATGCAAGTGTGAAAATCACAGCGGGACATTTTGCTGATGTCTTCAGTTTATGTTCATTTCAAGTATCGTTCTTATCTCCAGTTTGATTTCATACAGTTTTTGCTGGCTCATTTACATGGCCTGCAGATCTTTCACTAAGTGACTTTTTAAAATATCGGATAAGGGGGAGGCGACATTCGTGGCCGAAACATTTGAACACAGTACATTTAACTCACCAGTTACATGATCCTGTATAAATATTGATAGTAAAAGAAGGTTATTTCACCCAGGTGTCCTTTACAGTTGAGTTCAGCTGATACCAGTTGATGAAATTTCATATCAGAGCTTATAATGGTAATTGGACTTGCTCCGGGCCAAATAGTGAGAGTGTTGTGCTGGACTGCTCTCAGGTGTAATTGTATGTAACTTCTGCTGGGAAAAAAAAAAAAAAAAGCTCAGCGAAGCCCGTCTGTTTAAATGAAGTTATCTAAATATGATGATAAGATCTAATAATTGACATTTTTCAATTTTTCCAATATGCTCATACTACAGCAAATCATCCGGCAGTGTCAGGTGATAAGGGAATAATTCGAGGCTTGCTGGGCAGTGTGGCCTATCCAGCCACTGCTCCTGATAGGATGGTTTAATTTGCAGCTAAATGAAATGAATCATTGGGCTTTGCAGCTGTTCCTGAGCCACTCTGCAGTCTCCTGTCCCTATTTCTTCCACACGCCCCGTATTTATTCTGCAAACCAAACCGAGGCAGCCAAGTGATCGATGCACTTTTCCCTCTAACTTTCTATTCATAACATCTGCTGCTGCATTCTCTAGGCTTTTGGCAGGTCATTTGGTGGGAAATACGATCAGAAATAATAATAAAAAAAAAAATTTAAAAATGCTTTAGTTGTATTATTCATTCAATTTCCAAACCTGCTCAGTCCTGGTCAGGGTTGAATGGAGCTGGAGGCCTATCCCAGCATGCATTGGGAACAAGGCAAGGTTGCACTGTGGGGATACAAGTGGACAGTCCAGTAACCGGCTTACAGCCACACCTACAGGCAGTCTGTTATTACATTGTACTTCAGTTTCACTGATGTCCTCCACGTGCAGGATTTCAACGAGCAATAGTAAAAATATTCTGGTCTGTGACGGTTTTGTCAGTAGGCTGCGAGCTGCTTCATATCTCTGCTTAGTCACCCTTGTAATGAAAACAAACACAGCCTCAAGGTGTTACTTATGAGATGAGATTTATAAAGCAAGGTCAGATAAGACAACACAAAACAGCCGTCTCCAAAAGTGATATCAGTATTCATGTTTCCTCTGGCTCATCCTTGAAACATTCAAATACAAACAACACCTCTCTCATTCTCTTTTTTTTTTTATCTTACAAGGAAACAAACGACTTATTCTCAGCTTTATTTATCGTTGAATTACTTACTATTTATAGCGTATTTTAGAAAATGTTCTGAATGGGAAAACAAATTGACTGAGGAATATAGTTGGTTGGTTTGTCCTCGGCATCATCATCTCTGAGTAATTTCACATTTACTGTTGAAAGGTACGGAAGCCCATTTACTCTAAGGTTACTGTCAAAGGGCGGTGTGTTTTATTGTGCATTTATTGTTTTATCACTTTATTGCATGTTTTGGGTGTTTTAATTAGTTTTTGCTAGTTGGGTTTTCGTACATGTTTTACTTTGCAACGTGTCTTTTAATTATAATACTCCCCCATAGGTTGTATTCGATAAATACATATTGAATTATTTTGTTATTACCGTACTAATGTACATGGAAATTGCTATATTGTATTGATCACCTTTATTTATTAACTTATTTGTTCTGCTATTAGTTCCTTGTACGTAAAAAAGTTTTGTTTTTCTTCTGCTCGAAACAAACAAACAAATAAACAAACAAACATTGGACCGGGTGGAACAAAAGACTGACACAACCAGGGGCCAATGGGACAGCAGCGTGTAGAGAGGAGGACCACAACAAAAGGAGCCGACGTCAGAGAGTGGAGGAGGGATGGGAGGAGCAGGAAGTGACAGCCATGGTACGACATGGGATGACACAGAACAAAAAAGCACCAATAATAGGTAGGTTATGTGACGACGTGGAGTGGAACCAGCCCGGTGTGTCATGACTAACAGGCAGCATTTGGACCCTGGTTGTGTAAGTACAGACATGAATGAACACTTGAGTCTCCTGTGCATCAGGTGGTCACATGGTCAGAAGACTCTGGAGGAAAGAGCTCCCGCTGCCCAGATATCTGAAGGACTTGTTTCACATTTTTTGTCTATTGTTGGTTTTAACGCGTATGAACTGTTTTAAGCATGTTTTAGGTTTTAATTTTTAATGCAGGCTTTTGTTTATTTCTTGTCTCAGCCTGTTTTAGTCATTTCAGTAGTTTTACAAGCCAGTTGGCATCCGCTTTCATTACCTTTTTTTACTACTGTCCATATTTTCAAGTAATTACTCCTGTTAGCATTCTGTATCATTTTATTTTTCAACTTTTAACATATAACAAAGTCTTTTTAGTCATTTTAATATCCGACCTCCTACTTGGCACACACAGTTGCTCTCCACCAGATTTTTAACCTTCCTCATTTATTGTCTTTATTATTTTAATGAATTTGACCATTTGGCTGAAGCTGTTGATTGAGTTATGATGTTAATTATTTACATATTTCAACAACTTCCCTGCACTTCACATTTTATACTTCCCATGTTTTTCATATACTGGCGTATATGTATATTTGGTTGCTCTTTGGTTAACTGCACTGCTGCATATTGATATTTTTAATTTTCCTACTTCAAGTTCCTTTTTCTTTGTAGACATTTACTTCTATAGATAAGGACTCCCAACAGAAAATGAAATTTGCTGCTTGTATAACCCCCTGTGGCTCCAGAAATAAGTTGTTACGACATCCGTATCATTGCCTTCCATGTAAAGTGAGTGATATTAGCTGAACACTTAAATTTGAATCTTTTCCTCTCCTCCTGAGAGACTTAATGTTTCCGATATAAGAGTTTCAGCTCTTTAGGGATTCGTACAGACAGCAGATTTGCTTCCATTTAGCTTGTATTAATTACACATTTAAGTCCTTGCCTTACTGCAGTAATAACTTTATGTAAGTTGATTCTATGGAATCAGAAAGGCATAACATTCATTTAACCACAGTAAGACGATATCCTCAGAGGTCTAAGACTGATCACAGCTTCACAGTAATTTTAAGTGTAATTTTGAGTTGTAAAGCATTAATAATCCAACAGGACACTATGTATTTCACTGTTCAAAAATAGCATTTCATTTCACCCACTTAATTGAATAATCTTTTTGAGGGAGAACGATCAGAGTGTTTAAGTGTTGCAGAGGACCAGCTGCTAAAAATGACAGAATATGGATTTGGTCTCTTATAGCATCTACAGTTAAGAAAAACGTGTCATAAAATGTGATAATAACCCCTCGTAATGTCAAACCTGACATGTATTGAGTATTGTTTTCCCTTTGATGGTATAATTTTGTCTTTACTTGGTTGGTCCCAGTTGTGTGTTACACCTTTATAGCCAAACTCATTGTAATCAATTGTCCATCCAGTTCCATTCAGGACTGACCAACCAAGAAATTCACAGACGTAGCCCATCCTGAGAGCCACTGGTCTTGGAACCAGACGCACCATTTGCTCTGGCAGATTGCTCTGGCACCGGTCCCAATAAACTCGACAGAGATTCGTCTGAACCAATCACAACTGTTTATCTGATATGGGGCAGTTCCGATGTGGTTTGATAGGATGACAGGTTGCAGTCTACTGCCATAAGTTTTTTTTTTTGTCATGCACTCCTCGTCCTTGCTGCAGATTTGTAATTGGCAGCAGAACTGTTTGTGACAGGGCTGTATCCATCATCTGAACCTGTGTGATCCTAAGATAGTGTTACATTTAATGTGGAAATCATCACTGGAATTTGTGGTACTGGATTTTACGATATGAAAAGAAAAAACAAAAAATGACAGATCAAATCTTTGGTGCGAACAATCAAACTCACTTGCAGCCCAAGTATGATTTACAGACTTAACATCCCATGAGTCATTGGTCTGATTGGGTCTGTCCAACTGCACATACAGGCCTGCTGGACTGTGCTCGTTGGACATCATATAGAAACTGCGGTATCTGAGTCTGGCAATTGCACACTACTACATGGAAACTGCTTTTTAGGCTCACTTTACCCTTTTGAGGCATGATGATAATCCAAAAAAATTGGTCCAAAGTACATTGTAAGTAAGCAGAGAAGCATTGAAGAGACTTGGGTGGATACGCACCCACACAAACTGTCACAGAGACAGATGCCCAACCAGACATTTCAAGTGAGGATAAATATAGGCCTTGTATGTGAAGCAGATGGAAGCTGACAGGGTTTGACATGAACCCACGGATGACACTGGCTCTGCTGAATTCTGCTCATTTGTCAGCTACAGCCCGGCCTGGACATCACCATCTAGCCTGGGGGGACCTAAAGAGGGGCCGCAACCTGCATAGAATCTGCTACTGGTGGGCAACATCCAACCACCAACCAGCTCCTGTCTCATCTGATCTTCTCCATATGGTCTCCAAGATGTTCAGATGTTGACGGTCCGTTCAGATTCCTCCGGATTAAGCAGCTCATTTTAATATCTTCCCTCTTTTTCCTACTGCTGAATGGAGACTTTTAAACCTCATCTTCTGTCCTACCTCAGAGGGAGTTTGGACTTGAAGGACTTTGTGGAAGCATGTTTGAAATACTGAACCTCAGTCCTAGTGGTCCTGTCACTTTGCATAATGCATGCATGATGAAGATACAGAGTAAAGAACAGTATGTACAATCGTACAACATACAGTAGTGGTAGCCTGGTTGTTCTCTTCTACATAATAAAACTTTACACCGGTAAATAACATTCATTTCAGTGTTGAACAAGTTACTTGGAAAGTGTAGTGAGCTTTGCCACCAGTTACTAGACATTATATCAAACCGGTCTATACTGAGGGTTGACAAATGTGGCAAACTGAGCTACATTGACATGGTAAAAGTACTTTTTTTTTTTTTTTTTTCATAGGACAACAGTACAGTTACATACTTAGAAAACAAGATGACCTCACCAACCCACAACAACAGGACCAGAAACAGACAACAGACAGACACCCAGACAGAAAAAAAAACAAAAAACAGACAGATACACTGACAGAGACAAAAGAAGAAAAAAAAAAAGAAAAAGACATATGAACTGTATGAGACATAGAGAGACATATGGTGAGCTCACACCTCCTATGTCCTACAAGCCCGACTCGAGTACAAAAAGTGTAACCAATAAGGTAAAAGTACTTTATTACACTGGGTGCTGCTTTATTAAATTTAAATTTACCTTAATGCCAAGAAAGATCAATTAAGTAATGCATAAAATTGTAATTTAAACAGATGCAGGTAAAATAATAAAAACAGTTAATTTTTTACAACACAATAACCCATTTGGTAAAAGTATAGTATGTGATCTGAAGCGTGGTCATAGTATAGTATGGGTTAACACATTTTAAAGTCATCATTATGGGAGTTATCCAAACATAAGGCGACACCTTCTGGGTCATTTCATCTCTGTCCTCTGCATTACAGGTCCATTCTGCCATCTATTCCTTAAGTAAAACTCATTAACTCTGCAATGGGAAGCATTATCTGAATCAAAGTCAATGTACTGCATACACTTATATTTTTATTTCTTGAATTTTTCATGATAATAGTGCAGTAATTTACATCCCGTATGCGCTACGAGTGGAGACATCATGTGGTCAATTTTTTTTTCCCCAGTATATTGATCACAGTGTAGTTTATTGGTAATTTTAGACCAATCATTCTTGTAAACGGGTGAAGGGTTTTTCCTGTAGCCACTTGTAAGTGATTGCTTTCTTCCTTGGAACAGAGCACTTTATAGAGATGTTCATGGCTTGGTTTATTGCTTGAATAAATTGCGATTATAATAAACAGTGTGTCAAAACCCTCTCCTCGTGCTCACAGAAACATGTCTTTTCAAGGTCAGTGTCCTTGTTACCTCAGTATTAACAGTCTCTAAAGGAAAAAAGTCTGCCATTCTCCATCTATTTTTGAGGGGGAAAAAAAAAAAGATCCTGGATGTTAGCAGATGTTGCAGAATTTCCATAACCCTTCAGTATTTTGGTTTTTTGAAGTCCAGAACCTGAGAAACACTCATCTCAGAACATCAATAAATGACACAGCTGCGTTCCATCAGAAGTATACAAAAATTGTTATATAGAAAAATGACTCGCAGCAAAGCTACCTTGACACACTGCACCATCCTCTGTTTCCTTTAACGATTTCAATTGGGATTTACTGTAAAATCCCATTCCTGCCAAAAGTAAAGATCTCTCAATTCAAGTGATGTCTCTGTTTTTTTCCCAGTGATGGATGGTTGGTTGTTTTCTACCCACAAGCAAGGGAAAGAACGCTAGAGAGAGAGAGAGTGTGGGGGTCATGAAACAGTGTTTACCTGCTTTTAGAATCAGTGAGCTACTGTATGCTTTTGGCTTTCCAAGACAGTCATCAGTACCGCTGGGAGGAAGGAAAAGAATCGATCAGACGGAGGAAATGGAGTGTGCTAAATTGAAACAGACTGAAAAAAATTCTCTTGTAATTATATCTGTGTTCAATTAGCCTTACCATGATTGCTGAGGGGCCCAGGTGGTATGTGGTTCAAGCAAGAAGAGCTCAAGCGTAATAGTTGTTTCTGCTCATAAATTACACTTAGAGCGGCACATTTAGAGACATCTAAGTATCTGAGGAAAAACACTCGGGTTGAAAGTTTGAGCCCCGAGCTTTACAGCAAATCCATCTCTAAAGACCTGAAAGTGCGGGTATGATCCTCTTTGAATTTTTGCTGTAGCGCGTATTGCATTGAGTTGACACTGATCTTTAGTGATGAATGGAGAGGAACATATGTATGGCGCTGCGGCTTGAGCGCCGAGGATGAGCCGAAGCTCTTCAGAAAGCTGCAGGGTATTGAGGGTGTTGTGAGGCGTGATATTAGGGCCAGCACTTCCCACCAAGAGGTCTCTGAGTCGTAACGACCTGCGAGCGGCGATGACAGACAGGTTCCCTCAGCCAGAACGAGAAGGGAGAGAGAAGCTACTTCGCTCCATGCCGGCATGGAGAGTTAGAGCTGCTATCAGAACAGACAAGCCTTCTTATTAAGAATTATGTTCCTATGAAACTATTCTGCACCGAGGGCTTAAAGTCACTGGCTAAATTCAGTGCTGCTGACGGAAAAGTAATTGTGCCTCACCTGTCTGGGAGGTAGAGTACGCAGACATTTGACCATGGACTTAAAAAGAACTGGTGTCAGGCTTTAATTATCACCAAGTGAGTTGGTTCAGGATAAAAATGAATACTTAAGGTTTTGGTCACTCACACTGGGCTGAGCTTAGGTTTATTAATGTGTAAGGTCAAAGGTCAAGGTACAGTAGATTATAAAATACCAGCATTCTGAACTACGTACACATATATCTTTATACAGTTAACCCTTTATACAGTAAAGACTAAGAATTATTTTTGATAAATGTTTTTTCTCTACATCAAACTGTGCTGATCATTTGTCACCCTTTATTAAAGCATTGTCTTCTGCATTTTTTCAGTGAAAAGCAGATATTTTTCTATATGTGATTTATCAATTATGTAATTATGTTCATAAAAAAATCAAAGTAAATTCAAAGATTACATCAGAATACAGAAAACTGAGGCAAAAGTGGACATAAAAACAAGCATCTATTTGTCAAACTACCTCAGTTTTACTAGTGAATCGGTGTTACAGAAGACCATAGTGTTTCAATGTTCACTACAAAACCTCTGAATGTCCAAAACAGACATAGCTGATGCTACCAAAAAGCTGAGAAACTGCATTCACTTGGAATATTTAAGTGTACTGATGGGATTTAACTATTATTACATTTAATTTACATTTCAGATCAGTGGATGCTTTTGGCTGCTGGTGGCTGTTTAGGTCTTTAAGGGTTAATGTTTATATACTTATAGTGGATATAGCTTTAGAATCGTTTTGTTGATAATTGTTGAATCTGTTTGTGTTCCACATGCATTTCATGCTCATTGATTAAGTGCTTATTGCTGCCAGGATGTAAAGACACCTTGGAGTCAGGACTTGTGAAGTGAATCAGTGCATAGACCAATGAAGCAGAACTGTGCACTGTATTATAGGATGTGAAGTTGGAGTTCGACCGCTCTAGGACGTTAAACCATCTCATTTCTGCTAGTTCTTTTTTATTAAGAGTCACTACCATCTATTGAACCCACACATTACATATGCCTTAAATGGACATCAAGCATTAAATTGACCAAGGCTCAAAAGTCTTGTATTAGTTTTTAGAGATAAAGGTCAAAATCAGGACTTCTTTACATATGCTCTGATTGGTTTTGCTGGACTTTTGATAGTGTACTACTGTATGTCCAGCCCTCACTGTTGTGTGTGTCTTCATATATGTAATGTTAGCATGTGCTTAATTTTGCTCTCATTTAATCTTCTGGTTGTTTTTGGTTTTGTGTTTTTGGCAGTAGTAGTCTCACAGCAGGAGTTTGCATGTTCTCCCTGCATCAGTGTGGGTTACTCCAGCTTCCTCCCACTGTCCAAACACATTCATCTGATAGGTTAAGTGGTCAATCTAAATCTAAATCAGTCAAGTCTGAATGTGAGAGTGAATTGTTGTATGTGTCAACCCTGTGATGAACTGGCGACACATTGACGGCGTACCCCCACCTTTACCCATAGATAGCCAGGATAGGCTCCAGTGCCTCCACAACCCTCATGGGGAATAAGTGGCACAGGAAATGGATGGATGGTCTGGAACACTGTATAATCCAGAAAGTGTTCTCTCACTTTAATTCAACCAAACCACCCAGTTTGATCTATCTTTTGGTGCACACCGTGGTCTGTGAAGACGTTTCATGCCTGCAGAATGGAATGGATCATACTGAAAATCCTCTAGTCCAAACCAAATGACACAGGCGTGAAAGAACTTTAAATCACAGCGGTTATTACGTCGAACTCGACCGCCTCCACCAAAGTAATCCCAGTAAGCCATACCAGTTAATAAAACATGATTTTGGAAAGGTCAGAAGCTGGAGTTGCAGAACATGTAAAATTTGGCTGAGAGTTAACAGCTTGAATTTTCCTGTGTTAAACTATCAGTACATTCAGTGGAACCTTTTGGCCATGCCACAGCAACAGCAGATTTACAGCTCAGAGGAGAACCGTCAATTAAATGCACTATTTTTCAGCCGCAAAAATTAAACATTTTCCTTCTGCTTTTTCATCCTAAATGGGTGTTAAGGGACAGTTTAGTTTATTGTGTGTAAAGAGCCTCTAGTAATGGGATTTTACAGTTAGATTACCTGTCAGTCTGCTCTCCAAACCTCTCCAAATGACTCAAATGAAGAGGCTGTGCCATGTGCTACTGTGATTGAAACAAGTGCAATATTGTACATTAGGTTGAGGAACAGCAGTGTTCACAGGCTCTTTCTCATAAAGCTCTTATTCACTCCCTGCTTTTAATTAGTGCAATAACACGTTTTTACAGGAGTTTCTGGTAGGGAAAGAGATCAAACTTTTCAACACGCATACATTCACAATCGCAGAAACATACAAATATAGTAAACTGAGCTTAGTTAGTGAAGTACAACTACTGCATACATGAGGCACCACAAACTTTGCTGTATGTTAATGACGAAGCAGAAATGACTGACAGTGACTGTTTTTCAACGACGGTAGATATGAGCATTCTGTGTAATACAATCGGAATTGTATTAAGCCTTCGTAGCGCTGAAAAGCCTTTGGCGATGCAAATAAGTTAATACAAATTATGCTAATGTGCATGAGATACGTAGGAGAACATTAGAGCGGTCCACAGGTCACTACAGAACGGTCTGAAGAGGTTAGAGCTATTAGAATTGTTACTGCAGCAATAATGCTTTTATGAAATAGCCTCCTGCAATAGTTTGAAGACCTCACCCTATTAAAGGGAATTAATTCTGTACATTTTTGTAGATTAGACATTTCTAGTAATGCAAATTTTATATTTCCTATTAAGTTGCTTAAAAATATTTAACATTGCTCCAGGCTACATCATCCCATGAATGCCATTTGTTTTTGTTTTTTTTTTCCTTCTGCCGTTGTCTTCTTTTTCATTTACCCTTTCATTTGTGCCATTTTCTGCAGCACCAATCCATTACAACCGACCTCTTGCGTCTTTGTCAATCACTTGCAGACAAACGTACATCTGAGAAGTGAAAAGTATAACCCTCGCCAGCTGGGAAACAAATTGTAGTTTTAACGTAAAGTGAAACGCAACAGGGAATAATTTCCATTCAGTGGTCGTTTGCTGCAAATTTCCTTGACAATCAAAAGCAAACTCCTTCCCCCAGTCTGAGGCATGAAGGAGGATGTTCATATATCATTATTCTCCATACTTTGATGCTATTGCGGAGGCACTATTTCACGTCAACATTTTCACTTTGCATCTTTATGTTCCCTGCATCACCTCTTCATGATGTATTAGACGACAGATGAAACAGATTTAATGAAACCTCGGATGATGAAACGTTGTACAACAGCAGCTGTGTTGAAGGGCGAGGGGCTTTTTATGCATTGACTCAGAGTTCCGACCTGTCACATCCATTTCAGTGGATCCCCTTCAGCTATATGACACAGCTCAGCTTCAGTATGGACTACCGCTAATACTTACATCTAGGCTGAATGTAAAGCACCTGAAAAAACAGCTCATTCCACGCAAAACACTCGACCAAAATGTCAAGTTACCGTTTGTTCCTTTAGCTTCTTAACAGGCTCTTTGCAGCTCTTCACTGTAGCTCTTTTTCCAAACCAGCCATCACAGGGGAGCGAATTACTTTTCTGTAATGAGATGCCCCTCAGTAACAGGAAATCTGCATGTTTAGTCACTGGACTACTTGAAATGCCTGCTGCTGATATTCCCCTGGAGCGAATGAAATATGGAGGAGGTTAATGGCTCTCTTGACACCGTAGAATGGTATTTGTCCATCACTGACCTCAAGTTGAAACCCAGATTGGTCTAATGTTGCTGTGGTTTCTGAAAGATGCAGAAAGCTGAATGCTCGCAAACACATTATTATTAGTAATCTCCAGATTTCTTATTTTATTAAACTCACACAAACAATATGAAGTGAGCAACGGTGGAGAAAGTATTAAGACCCTGTTATAATATTAGTTAAAGTACAGTATTAATCAGAGTAGTCAATGTACCGTTAAATGTTCCAATTTGTTTTATTTTTGTTTTTTAATAGTTATAGCCACATGCATGGTTAAGAAGGTATGCATCTCAGGTGTTTCCTATCAGAAAACTGTACATTTTGGGCACTTTTCTACCGAAGGAGGCATCAAAATGTGAACCCCCCCCCTCTATTTTACAGTGTTTGTCATTTCAACAGAAGCTGATTAAGAGGCAACAAAAGAAGACCATTCAACCAGAACATTCCTACTTTATTGGACAGGGACAAAGTGTTATTGTTGGTGCGCTCCACCTAGTCATACCCATGACTTTTTTTGTTCTATGCTTTATTTAATTGAAAATCCACATTGACAGTAAACATCTGGCAGTGAGAGCAGCTTAGACACTGTTACAGCACAAAATAAAGACTTCCAAACATTACACATTAATAAATACAATATCTACAGTAAAAGGCGATGAAGATTAATAAAGGATGAGTTCAGAACCTTCTGGTGTGAATTCATTCAGGCTCTGAGCTCTGCTGATCAATGTGTCTGAAAGCTGAACGTACAAATGGATAATAAGTAAGTTCAGTCAAATAAAATGCGGTGTTATGGTTGAATGAGAATCCTTTGTTTGCCTGTTAAATACAGTGTGTTGCTCTTCATCAGGATATGACATTAAAATAAAAGTCAATATTTAAGTGACACTGGAAAGAGAAATTGGAGTATTACACATACCCTCTAAATCATGCATGGGTCTTCATTCCTGCCTTGTGGTTTCTTGATATTTGAGGAAAAACTGAAGAGTCCTTTGTTGTTGTTTTTTTTGCTTTTTGATGTGCTGTGTATTATAATTGATGTTTTTGTATTTTACTGTTGTAGATGTTTAAGGTTGGGCTCATTTTCACAACTTCATATACTGTTACAGTAATCCCCTGTTCTTTATTTATTCTGTTTCCAACGTATTGACAATGCATTTAACAGATAATCCACCAGGGTTTTAAAAAAATAATTATTTAGCCTAAGAAGCGGAAGAAACATCTCAGCCCAAACAAGAACACTCAGTGCTTTAGTTTATCATAAATCTTCAAAATGAAGACACTTGGGCCCAATCCCAATTCACCCCGTGCAACTCTGTGTCAAGGGGTAGTGCCAAGTGCTAGGGCAAAGGGGGAGGGGGATGGCCAAGGGGTGAATTGGATTGGGAAACTGAAAAAGAAATAAAACTTCCAAACTAACTCTGTGCAGGATAAAGTACAATATTTGCATTTGACGTGTAGTAAGAGGTGCTCAAGTAAGGTACAAGTACTTTAAATGTGTCCTCAAAGTTATGCAAGTAGTGATATTCTAAACTCTCAACAATGGAGGGAAGTCACATACCAGAACACTGAGGACAAAACTGCCAATGAATCAACACTATGTATCCACAGACTGTATCACTCCCTGAATAAAGTACAAACCCCATTGTTTCCTCACATCTGTTCTGTGGTACCATCAAGTTATGTTCTTCAAACTAAAACTCAAAGCCACTTATTTTGACAGTCAGTCACAATAACAGTGTCCTATAATCTCCTCGTGTTGTATCAGGTGATAGTTTACATTATAGCGATGTTAGCTTAGCTCTGTTAGCTTAGCTCTGTTTTCAGACAGTAAACAGCAACAGTAAGACCACACATCTCCTCTGTTTTGTGTATGGTTTGAGTTGTCAGTAGCGGCACTAAAGATAAGAAAAGGTCAGAACTGTCACGGTTTCATCTGAGCAGTGGACCAACAAATGGCCAACTTAGAGATAACATGACATGTGTACAGTGGTGAAAACAACAACAGTGCTTTGAACTTTTATCACTTTATCATTTTCTTTGACTCTGAAAGTTGTTTCTTAACATTCCTCATCCCATCTCATCTCTTTCTGGCTCTTTGGTCAAAGGTCCTGTGGCGTTAGTTTTCCTCACTACAGGAGGCCAGCTGACTGACTGGCTACTCCCTCTAGTGGTGTATTTATTTCATTTCTCTATAATCCAATACATTAGTGTCTCAAGCATAACTTCATAGCTATTTATTCTCAATAGTAATAATACCTTTAGGTCATATTTGAACATTTTACAATAGAAATATTAGTTATAGCTCAGTACTTTGTTAGATTAGTCCTTTGTAAATGAATAATCCTCTGCGGGTGTGTTATTTATTAATCTTAAAAACAAATTAAGGACAAACACTAAATGCTGGCACTGAGCGCTGTTGTTCTTCATTAAAATTTAGGATCATTATCAAACTGCATCATCTGTGAGCAGCCAATGACAGGCGGCTTTATTAATGAAGTTCACATGGGACAAAGCTGCACATTTCAAGTTATTTCTTTCCATATTTCCAAACAGCCTCTCATCAGCATAATGTCTCATTAATTCTAGCTCTGGCTGTGGCACTGTCTAATTCTCACACGACCCCGTCTGAAACTGACCCTTTGAACTTGACTGTGATAACAAATAAACTTGCAAATGTGCCTGAACTGTATCATGTGAGCTGCATTTGGAGCTACAGTGAGTTTCAATGCATTTGGCGCAGAAGCAAGGAAAATGGATAAATCCCAGGCTCACACAAACTAGTGAATATACATCATTTGGATGCATAGAGTTTTATGCAAAATAAAAATGTGCTTTATGGTATCTGTGCATTCTGCTGTGAGTTTTTTTTCTCTATAAGAAGACTCATGTGACAGAGCCTATTAGTGCATGGTTTGTGCAATTACTTCAGGTCAAAAAAAGGTATGTTTTCCTGTTTCTGAATTAACCTCTGTGATGTTAACAAAACCCCCAAAAGGATAAAAATGCTAAGTATTTGACAGCAGGTTAACTGGATCGGTCCCTAATTACTGCAATTATTCCACTTCCTCTTCTGCCATCTTGTGTTCATTGTTGCAACCTGCCTTGCACTGTATGATTTACAATAAAGAGTAACAGATGATGGCAGGAAATATCATCAGTCTGTTCTGCATTTCATGTCACTGCTACAGCTTTATGTGCTGGTAAACATCCACAGGGTCCATTTGAAATGCAGAGCAGAAAAATGACTTGGCTGCAACATTGTGACATAAATTAGAAATGTTGGGATGATTCGGATGGTATAAATGTTTTGTAGATGAGGAAAACCTGCAGATTTTTGGGCACTGGGCACACATACCACTTCACCCAGCTAC
This sequence comes from Apogon talboti, assembly GCA_037367365.1. Taxonomy (NCBI): domain Eukaryota; kingdom Metazoa; phylum Chordata; class Actinopteri; order Kurtiformes; family Apogonidae; genus Apogon; species Apogon talboti. The sequence goes on along the minus strand of JAPQRQ010000019.1, from coordinate 4,970,943 downwards.
TGCATATGTAATTAAACAGGAAAAAACTAAGGTTATGCTTTCATAAGATGAAACAAACACCTATTTCTAGAGGTAAGAAATTCAATTCTAAGTACATGTTAATTCAAAGCAGTTATGCAAGGACACAAATTCACTCTATTGACAAATTTAATATATGCCTGAGAGAGAAGTGAAGAAAATGACCAGACGAGGAGCTTCTGAAGGGCTTGTTCGTCTAGAGATATGATTCTCAGGTGTGAGAGGTCCTGGGTTCAAGGCCCAGACCAGCCCTGTCATCTAATGTCTTTCAAAATGAATTACCACTCCATGTAGGTACACATGCCTCATATATTAATGTGTATTTTGGCAAATGCAAGTCTGTGACACCGAATAACTGCAATATTTTTTTCAATATGAGAGACAAGAAGAAATTAAAAAGAATCTATTCTATAATCAAAATATAATACAATAAATTCACACCACCCACAAAACCTGCCCACATTCCCAGGTTGCACATAAGCTGATAAAATAAATAACCCTACCTCACTGTTTGTGGTAGAGTGCAATGCAATAACTGTATGCAACACTTTATCAGAACTTTGGTTATAATAACAATAATTGATGACCAAATATGACTAAAGTTATTTTGTTTTATCTCACTATAATAAGAACAGAATAAAAAAAATATTCAACTTATAACTGCATCTTTTTAACACTGGTCTAAAAAGCAAAGGACCCTCACAGCTTATATATACTGAGCATAAAAACAGAAATCTAAGAAGCTGCAGGTTAGAAGACAGGTGTTGCTCTGAGACAAATTCCTCTTAACCTGACTGCAATCCTTGTGAACTTTATTAAGAGGAACCTGTATTATTTAAACTGCACTGGTTTTACCTGAGAGAGGATGAGGCAACTACGGATGGCTTGTTGGTCTAGGGGTATGATTCTCACTGTGGGTGTCAGAGGTCCCGGGTTCAACTCCCGGACAAGCCCAGTCAATAAGTTTATAGACTTTAGTACATGAATGTTGAGGTACTTTCTGCTGGAAAACCAAACAACATATAAAGGATAAAAGCTGAAAAAGTGTGTCTATGAAGACTATAGTGGGTGGTGTTCAGAGTGAAGGTATTTGCAAAAAATCATTGAGGGTGCTGACTGTGATACATGTGTTCACAATCCGCTGCATTATTGATGATGTGTAAAAGTTGCCTATAGGTGCATAAATTATATAAATGTGATGCTGATGCATATATTCTCTATATTCACAGACAACTTCTGTGATAAACATATTGAATGTCAAACATTCTAATCACTACACATTGGCTGTAAGACCTGCCAAGAACTTATTCTTGAGTAAATCCTGATGCTTGCAGTGTCTAGAGAGGTTCATAAGTTATCCATCTCAAGGGCTTGTTGGTCTAAGGCGGGGCTATTCAACTATATTTTCCCCTGGGCCAAAATGCTGTGGACTTTGGACCGGACCCCTGTAGTACTTACTCTGGATAGTTGGATGTACAATTGACACATATTTTTATTAAGAAAATCAAACGTAAAAAAAAAATTAATAAATAAACAAATACATGCTGTATCCCTAAATATTTTGATAGTTTTTCAAAAAATTATGAAATGGAACAATCCTGTATATTTTTACACAATTTGTTAATTATAAAAAAATAATAATATACACCTGTACACCTGAACCGCTTTACTGATGCCTCTGTTGAAGCGCTGGGTTCTGGGTGGATTTAGTGAACATGGACTGTTGTTTTTGGA
>JAPQRQ010000019.1:4946738-4957155 GCA_037367365.1 Apogon talboti | reverse complement strand
AAAAATTAAATACAATAAACTATTTACTCTAATTCATCTATTAAGCTTTTCAACATTGTACCTCATGAAGTACATCTCTTTGTTCTATCTGTTGGTATCTTAAAATGTGATTTTATGTAATATGTTTGCAGAGGAATGCTGAGACTGAGGTCATCTGTATACTGATGCGCGGGACTAATAAAGGAACATCTTATCTTATATCATCTTATCTGATGATTTATGTTTATGTTAAACATAAAATTTGGTGTTTTAGACAATGAAAGATGTAATTTAAAAATGTTATAATTCTTTGTGAATAAAAGACAACAAAAATTTACCCCAAAAGAAAAAGAAAAACAGACCTTTTAAAACACAGACACCATATGAATAATATAATGGGTGTGGATGTTTCACTACAGAGATTTGTGTATTTCCTGTTTGTATGGATCATATGTTAAAATCACATGACAACAGTGAGATGTGGTGCAACATGATTGGCTGCTGTCACGTTTCTGTCATTGCCTGCAACAGACGTGTCTCTTCTTGTTTTATGTTTAGTTTATGTTTCATCTGCTTTTAATATATTTGACTATGACTCAGATTGTGAGTTCAGGCTCAAACATTCACTGAAAACACACTGTAGGTTCGACACTGAGAGGATAACACTTCAAGTTACAAATGTCGACCACACAGATGACATGTAAATGTTGTACTGAGCTCCTTTACAGCCTGTCCAACTCCTTCACAGCCATATGATACCTTACACTAGACAGAAATGTTATCTTAACAGATTAAAACTAACTACAGGATTATAAAGTAAGATTTGTGTCACAACATTTATCCATAATTCAATTTAATGAACATTTCAGGTGTTGACAATGGCATTTTTCTACATCACTTATGTATATCTGTTTTCAGCTTCACATACAAACATCACTTTTGACATCCACAATTGCCATATCCACAATTAAAAGTGGTGAAAATGTTCATTCTTAGAACTACAGTTCACAGAAACAATGAGATTAATTAAGTATGGATACCTGACTTATACTTTTAAGCATGTTCATATATAGTACATTCAGTTTTAATGATTTCTACTTGTAAAAAATGCAGATATCTAACCAGTAGGAACACCTCTGACTGGATGAAATGTTATTTTTGATTTGCAAAATGTAAATATATGTAGGAGTTTGATTAGATTGAATTTTAAAACCACTTTTCAAAGGTAACTTATCTCCAGATGAGAGAACTGTGACACAGCTGAAGCCAAAGGAAACTAAAATATACAAAACCACTTGAAGCTGTAAATGTTCACTTTAGGCCAAAATTTTATTATCACAATTCACGTTTTTTTTAAATCAACAAAAACATTGTGTTCTGATGCATGATGCGATATGAACGACCCTGCTTAGAAATCACAGAATTATTGCAAAACTGAGATGAGAGCGCAGGAGGCGACGTTATCGGCCACTGGATAAACACTGGGCTCGGCGACTATCTGTGTATTCTACTTATGTTTAACAAGGACGCAGGTATTTACTCTGTCGGCATCGTTTAATAACTGTAATCTGATCAATCAGAGCGTAGGGGAAGAGACAAGAGGATGGCGGCTCTGCTGCGGTGTGGCGTCTTCTAGTCCAGATTCACCGTGTCTTCACCAGAGGTCAGACGCCACCGTGATGCAGCCACCCCGGAACCTGAAAGCAGCAATTACATGACAATAATATCATTAATATTACAAAATATTAGGTGTGTCTGAATATAAAATACATTTATTGATCAAGTCTGCCTCTACATGTTTTCTATAAAGTTTGTATATGTGCAATATCAACCAACATGAAGAACAAAAAACAGCATTTTAATTCTGAACAAAAATAAAATGAAAATACAAAATAAATCTAAATACAATGAATATTTCCCAAAATATTTCCAATTAATATATTCCCACAAGATTCCATTTTGCATGTTGAAAGTTAAAACTAATCTCATGTTACAATTTGGACATTTTGCAGATCAACTAACAAGTAAAAACTCAATAAACTGAAGTTACACTTCTTATATATAATTTTAATTTTTCCATTCCACTACATTTCAGAGGAAAATATTGTTCTTTCTAGTGTTGTACTACGAATCTATCAGTCATAATTCCAAGTACTTATGCAGTGTCCCATAATACAGTATTATGGAATTTTAATATCTAGTTTTTCAGTGAATCACTATTATTAATTTTAATCTAGTTTACTAAAATCTATTTTGCGGCGTAACATTTCAGGACTTTATTGTGTTGTTGCTTCTAATGCTGCTGTTTGTTTCATATTTTCTCTCCACTCTTGGAACAGCAGTAATTTGTGCCACAACTAAAGTCTGACTGATACTGTATAAGCTCTATATGCAACAATTAGTAAACAATATTATTAGAATTATTATTATGAATCATTCTGCTCTTAAAGCAGAATTCTACACAACCTGTACTGGTTAAACCCACATTATGTCTGTAATCTTGTATCAGTTACAAACAGCTGTTATGATTCTCATTGCTCTCGTTGGCTCCTCAACAAGGTTCCCAGCACCTTCTCCAAAGTTGCTCATGGACGAACTTTAGAATTTACTACACTGTCATTATTTGGTCGCCCTGGTAGAGTTCAATGCTCTGAATAAATATGAGTAACTGAAGAGCATAAGTTCTACCCCTGAGGTTCATGTTGTTTCATGCATCTTCCCTTGTCTGTTACGGCCTTTATCCATTTTTGTCCACCATAATGTTACATAAAACTTCAATAAACGCATCATGAGCACTTCCTGTATGTTTTCATGAAGTAATATTTGTAATTCCGAAGCTTTACTGCAGTATTTCTGCACTGTGGTACTTGTCCTTTGGGATCTGACTTATTTCTTCATCCTCTGGATATTTGTTTTGTAAATATGGGGGATTAATGTGGTTGGTTTGTCTGATGATACACAGTATTATTTAAACATAATGTAAAAAGCCTGTCCCTGTGTGATTTGCATTATCCACTGTTTATGTGTCAAGTGGATTGAAATGTGAAATATCACTAATTTCTGGGCTGATCACATACGTTTTAAAGGTATCTCTTCTTCCATCTCTCCTTCATCAAAGCTCGGATCTCCTCTCGATGCTCAGAAGCTCCACCTCGAAGATGAGCGTGGCTCCTCCGGGAATCTTCGGGGGAGCTCCCCGGTCTCCGTAGCCGAGCTCTGCGGGGATGACCAGCTTCCTCTTCTCGCCTTCGCACATGCCCAGAAGCCCCTGGTCCCAGCCTTTGATCACCTGCCCGGTGCCCAGGGTGAAGGTGAAGGGCCTGTCGCGGGGAATGCTGCTGTCAAACTCGGTGCCGTCCTCCAGTTTGCCGGTGTAGTGCATGTTCAACACGTCTCCTTTTCGGGACTTGATGGGGCAGTTGTCCACCCGCTTCTTGATGCCAATCTGCAGCTTCTTCTTCTCGGCTCCGCTCACCGCCGCCGGGCTGAGGGACAGAACCGCCACCGCGAACAACAACAACACCCGCATGTCTGCACGGAACCCTCACCGGACACGGAGCAAAGATGAATGGGAGAGTTTTGGACACAAAAAGAGGAAATGAGCTGGGTAATCTGGTACCGGCAACGGAAACACGTAGACACGTCCCGGACGTAGTTTACCTTTTGGTCCCACTCTGAAAGGTGTCCGATTGGGGACATCACGATTAAACTAAAAAGTTGGCCCCCAGAATAGTGCGTATTTGAAGCAATGTACTCAGATACAAAATTGTAAAAACTCAATAATTTTATCTAAAAGAAAAACAAGTCACATATTACATAGAATAAATTCAACGTGTTTTAAATAACTGAAAAAAAGAAAAAAATATGTAAGTATAAATAAAAATAAATATCGGTCATATTATATAGTCTATATAAAGACTAAGAAAAATATTGAAACGTATCAATTTCTTTTTCTTTTTCTAAACTCCCAAACCTATGGAGTTTATATATAGTTTTCTAAACTCCAAAAGCTATTATATTAAAACCTAAACCTTTCATAGATTTATGTATATAGATTTTTAAGACCAGGTCTTTACCACTCAATTAAACTGCAAAAATTTGCGTTGAGGTTGTATTTTACATGTGATTGGCGTGAATTTTGAGTGGTTGGAAATAATAAAATTAAAGGCAAGAGTGCAGACTCTAATAAGAACAGTAGAATTTGATTTACAGGCTAAAGTTATATTTGTGTTATTGCACTTTTTGTACAGGAGGTGGCGAAGTGCAGTTTAAACAGGTTTGCGAGCCTTTATTAAATCAGGAGAAGAAGAAGTAGTGTTATGTAGAAATCTATTACACTTAGCGGTCACCTAGATCAACCGGTAAGAAATCCTTTATAATTTACTTTGACAATCATTTATACCACGATATGTTAAATTATATCATTGACTGATTTATAATTATAACTAATGGTTCGTGTTGTGGTGATTTTAGGGCTGAAATATCCCAAAGTGTGACTTCAGAGCTAGCCGGCTAAGCTAACATCTGGGCTCGGACTGTGAGGGTCCTTTGACACGATGCTGGCTCGGATGTTATATTCTCTTCTAAACAACCTCCATGTCGTCGAGAAGTTGGCAGAGTCCCGTCCGATCCGCAGGGCGGCCCAGATCACCGCTTACGCCATCACCAAGGCTCAGATCGCGGGCCAGGGCGCCTCACAGCGGGTCCTCAGGTCCCAGACGCTGCGGCAGGTCCGGGAGGAGGCGAGTAAAGTCCCCGGGGACCTGGGACAGATGAGCGGCCGCATCAGGAAAGTCGGAGAAACCTTCGTGAATGAAGTGAAGGAGGGATGGAAGGACGGGTCCAGACAGATCAAGAAATAAGAAGAAGCGGATCTATACTGTAAAGACCTCAGATGTTATACACAAGCCGACATCATGTCAGATCATCAGGGACTAATGGAGGAACAGGACAATTTAAGAATAAAATGTGTCCCAACTGCTGCATGTGGTTGACATCAGAGAGTGAGCTCATGTTAGACACTCATTCAACTGTCACTGGTGGTGATGTTATACACTACAGAGAACTACACAGACCTTCACCCTAAAGGAAGAGAATTTATAATAAACAATGGTGGCTGAGTAATTTATTCACATGATTGACATTGTAAATAGATGATCAAGTAAAGGGGAAACCTGATCTGAGTGGGGACAATGTCTCCATCCACAAGGTCACTGAATGTTTGACGAGTAGGAAATGGGGCTCAAGGGGATTTTATTTTGTTTAGTTGTTTTCCCAGAGCCTATAAAGACAGAATATTTGTAACCAAGAAAATAGATAATGAAAATTGTCATTATATGTATTTGCAGTTGAAATGAAATCTTAAGGTGGCTACCAGTTGAAAAAGTACAATTCAACACATTATTTAAATTCAATAAATCATGGCTGGTGTAGATACATACAGATGAGTGATCCATGCAGGGTATGCATCCTGTATTTTTTAAGATACTTGAAAAATCCAGCTTGTAATTGAAGCGGCATAACTTGTGGCATAATCCATGTGTTGTGCACCTTAACCTCTAGTTGTCAGAGTAGTGCATATTTTAAGCAGTTTATTGAATCAGATAAAAATTATGATCCAATAATTGGTTGATCCCCACATCGACAATGGCATGAATGCGGGTTATATGCCATGTTTTTCACTCAACTCACATGAACACCTGTGAGATTTTAGACTAATGTAACATGTCAACACTCTCCACCATCATGAAAACACCAAATGAGGGAATATACTTTGGAATAACGCTGTTAATCGTTCCAATGAAGCTCACAGACTCAAGGGGGATACATGGTAGACCAACACATTATTATGACACTTTATGTGAGTTTTTCCTTTAAATTGTCACAAATCTGTATTTAACAGAAAACATGAAAAGGAAAAACTATATTGAGAAAAGTTTAAAATGGTTTGTGGGATGTTGTGGTGCTATTCTCATAAGTGGGTTTATGATTCAGAGTAGTTTAATAAACTCTTCTCAGGATATCACACTGCCTTTCTTTTACGTCCTTTTCACTCTGAATCCATATTTAGGTTAATGATGTGCTGCATTTCCTTCACTCTGCTACAACAATATAGTGCTTTATCTGTCAGTAAATCAATATATAGAGAAAATAAGTTGACCAGTTTGTTGCAAATGCATAAATAAAATCCTATAAATGATAATACAGAAGTGTGTCTGATATTCATACAAGTTTAGAGGCTGTAAATCACTCAAGACGATCTTTGATCCCAATAGAACAGCCGGACACTGGTGTGTTTATGCAGTATAAAGCTTTATTTAAAAAGCTCAGAGGACAGTCAGCATCATAATGTAGCAATACTTATGCAGACGCACTGGCCTGGCAACTAAATATTAGTTACATGTTATCATTTCATACAGAAATAAATCTCCATTAGAAGAAAGAGAAGGTATTAGCTTTAGTTTCTGACAGCATGAGTCAGTACATATACACTGATATGGCACCTGAACTTCATATAAAAATAAATCTCTCAACATAGGAAAATAAACATCCAATCAACATTTGAAAAAAGGAAACGGCATCAAGCAGCAGGAGGTGAAGTGGAATGGATCAGATCAGATCAGTTTGAGTTAGAAGACACATTTCTGGAGTGAGCTCTTGGACATCAGCGTCCTCACAAAACCACTACTATAAAATCTAATTATTCCCTTATTGTGGACATCAATCTGAGCAATATTACTATGGTTTGTTTGATTTGAACATCAGAAAACACTAAATTAGATTGTATTTTGCTTTTCCACAAGTCGGAGCAGCTATTTTTAATTGGCTAAGTGGTTCAGTTGGTCTCTGCCTTTAGCCTGGTCACCAGTGGGAGTTGCTCCAGTATACACATGATTATTGACATATCAGTAAATCGTGGGTTAAATTATGTAATTTTGATGCAATCACAACATCACCACGAGTAATAAATTCAATATTATAAAGCTTTATGTGACAAGCCAGGGTTAATCAAGTTCAGATTGTTGAAAGTGGCCACATGACACATACTCACCGTACAGTCAGACGAACAAAAGGCGGTACATAACTAAGATACTGAGCATTTAAACACATTTAATGGTAAACTAAAGCAAACTCATAAGTACAAAGAGTTAATAGCAAACAACTCCTACAGGTGAACATGCTAAGAGCTGCAACATAATACCAAACTTTTTATTTAATTTCCCTGAAGGCCCTGCCCAAGAGATCAGCAAAGTTCTATCTAATCTAATCTAATGTAATTTTATCTAATCTAACTTCACCTAAAAAGAAATATTACAAATGAAACACATTCTATTCTTAGTAAATCTAATGAATGTGAATTAACAAATGCATGAATAAGAATCACTGTTGAGCATCTCACGTCCACTTTTGGACAAATCCTAACCAAAATCAATGCGGCCGTTAAACACAATTAAAACAGTCTTGTCTTTGTCTTTTGAGACACAGTATTAGGACAAAACCACTTTTTCAATCACATTAAAAACTTGTTTGATTGAAACCGTCCACACCGTCAAAAACACATTCATTCTCCAACATGAGCCACAGGATGTTTTCCTCATGTTCTCCTCAAATGTCACCGTCACTCACTCCATTTGTGTGTAATAATATACATTTAAATGCTAAATAACATGGCTGCAGGTGGACAGGCTTCTGCTGCTGAAGCAATTCTATCTAAAGGCGTTGGCTTAACTAAGACAATTTACACCCAATGTGTAGCTGCAACCTCCTTAAAGCTACTGATTACTTAAAGTTACTGATTTTCTTATTTTAAAGTATTTGAGGAGAGTACATGAAGCAAAACAGCCTCTGGACAAACATTCATCATCACATCGTCCCCAGCACAGTTGTGTGTGGAGGGTAACACTAGTGCATATTCACTGATATGGCATTAGCTTATAGTGCAAACACAGTCTCAGCCCAGAAGAGGCCGCGTTTGTTAGTAGTTTTAACAGCAGAGCGGAGCAGTAATATGACAACGGAGGTGGATAGAGTTCAGCTAAAGCACAACTGACCCTCAAACACCTGAACAGATCGACGCATCGAAACTGTTCAGTAACTGACAGTGGTTGGAGATGCTTGTTTTTATCTTCAGTTAAAGGTATATTTTGCTGAAAAAGTCTCTCTTTCTTGCTTTCTCTGTTTTGATATAATAACCTTTGAATTCACTCTGAGCTTTTAAGAACATCTACACGATCAATGAAATACAGGAAAATACCGGATTTTCACGGAACAAGATAAAATGCAGAGAATAATACAATAACAAATGGTGATAAATCACAAAGGAAAAGTTTAATGGAGAGGCAAATTCATTTGGAAGCTGCCACAAAAATACCTGTCGCTCTTAATACGCTCTTAAAAGTAAGAAAAGAATATTTAGAGGATTTAGAGTTTTTGTACATAGAACAGGATGTGGGCTTTTTAATTATGTACATCTGAATAATGACAGATTAAATTCTAAATCCAAATATTCACCTCAAGTCCATGTTATTGTTACTCAGCTTCAAGATTTGGCTCATCTAGTAAATGCCTGGACAAAGGTCAAAGGTCATTCAGACACTGGAGATAGTTTAAATGACAGTGGGTGAATAAATCCTGTAGATTACAAGGCAAGAACTGCAGGTTTTATTGATGTAGTATTATATACTTATTATTCTGTGCATGGCACTGTTTAAATGTGTCATCAATATTCTTTCACTTGTGACAGGAGTCATTTTGGATGTTTTTTTTTTTTAATCCTCCTGAGACCCAGCTATGAGTTATTTTGTCCTCTTTAGCAGACAATAGTTTCACAGCTTTATTTAAAAAAAAAAAAAAGAAGCTGCATCGGACATTAATATTAAAAATGTATCTGCTGTCATGATGTTTTCACTCAAGACAATTTTTTCATGCAAAAAAAGCAGAAACCTGTACTTTCCTGGATCTCAGGAGGTTAAAGAGACGTGTCAGTGAGTTCATTTCATTTAATTCATGGGGTCACGACAGATGGGAGCACTGGTTCAGGTTATTTTTGTGACTAATTTTTCTTTCGTTGCACTAAAGGTTTACAAATTGTAAAGGTAAATTGATCATATCTGGCTCCATAAATAAAAGTGACTTGACAAGATGAAGTGTAATCTGTGGGTCAGATTGTCTGCTCTTCTATAAAACTAGCTTTAAAGAGAAGGGGGAAGCGCTACACACTAAAGCAATGTAACAGGTGGCAGCATACGCACTGATATGGCAGCTCACCTTCAGTAAACAAAGTGTCAGCAAATATCGTCCCCCTTTTGGCGCTACATTTTCCACTCTGCAACAACGACAACCAACACCAGGCGTTTGTTTCATTCAACCCTAGCACCATTTAAATCCAAAGACGTTTTCCAACACGCCATCCTCAACACAATCAGGCGCAATTTTTAGGACAAAAACACCAAATCAGAGCCTAAATGTACGTTTCCAGAGCAGCCGCCGGATTGGACTGACACTGTAGGATTGTAGAGTTGATTAGACAGTAGTTAGGAAGAATGCAAAATGTTGGAATCTGAAGAATGCTGTGTTTTTTTACATCCAGAGGTGAGTGAGCAGAGCAACCAGAAGAAACCAGACAGACGATATCACTGCAGGAAGGGGAGAAAGAGCCAAATATTAGAGAATAGCACGGCTTTAGGAAACATCCTGTGGACTAAAATGTGTCTTATGTGAGTCCTTATGTGTCCCTACATCGCTTCGGTGCGGCTTTTATAAAACGTAGCAGAATGATTCATCTCACTGATGCACTCCACCATTTCAAAATGACACTGAAAAGCCCGAGGGCGCGCTACGTTGTTCATCCATTTTTCCACGTTACAATGTGTAATATCACAGATACCCTTGGGTGGAGTTTGATGAAACACGGAGAGGAAAAAAAAAAAAAAGCACCTCACCTCTGCATGGCCTCACTTTTTAGAATTACAGTTATTAGACCAAGGGGAGGGGGTTTCAAGTGTCAAAACAAGGTCTCATAATTATTACTGATAACACTGGTCACACAGATGGATAAAACAGTCGCCTGTGCTGTAATAATGGTCCTGTTGTTAGATGTATTTGTAGTTATTATAGTTATTATAGAAAAATTATAGCCATGAAAAAACATGTTTTGATAACAGAAATAGAAATAAAAGCATAAAAACTATAATATAATGCACCATGAATTGAAACAAATTTATAACTGCAGCCTCATTTCTGTTTTCATCTTTAATTTTAACAGTGCAAATAACTGTCCAAATAAAGATATGGATGGTTCAGGGTGTCTACAAGAATAAAATGGCTTTGCGTAATATGGGACCTTGTCGTATTTTTCTGCTTTTAACCCTTTATTGGGCAAGTGACTATTTTTGGTCATTTCCACATACATTACAAGACAGTGACAGCAACAGTTACA
>JAPQRQ010000019.1:4924129-4940279 GCA_037367365.1 Apogon talboti | reverse complement strand
CAGACAGACAGACAGACAGACAGACAGACAGACAGACAGACAGACAGACAGATAGATAGATAGATAGATAGATAGATCACCTTCACGTTTGCAGTCCATGGCCTTCATGGCGCTGTGATAAGGTTGGCCCATCCACTTTGCCGGGTCTTGATCAGCCAGCAAAAACTTAATGGTTGCATTAGAGAAGAGCACAGTTCCGCCTCCATACTCCGAGGAAGAAAACATTTTGAAGTTTGATTTTTCCTGCAGAATAAATAATAGAATATAACAACAGATATCTATGTATTAGTGTGGTTAAATGCATCATAAATAAGTAATTCAAGGTGTTTAAGAATTGCCTTGCATGTGTCGTAAACCATGGTCAAATCTGTCAGTGCTTGTCTTCCATTACCTGAACAACAAACCCTAAAACTAAATAAACTAAACTGACATTCTGGAAAATTAAACTGCTATGTCAAATGCATTAGGAAAACTACCTAAAAATGAACTAATAAAACTGTTGCCAAGGTAATGGTTTATTTGGACGTACCAGTCCTTCCATTAACATGTCAAACACCGTGGATGGAGCGATGCCTTCACGGACCACGACGCCGCGGAACCGGACAGGCACCAGGTTACACGTCCTCCACTCACTGATGGGAGCTCTTCTACCGTCACGACACAGCAGCTCATAGTCTGATGACCTCAGATCTTTGTTCCAGTCCTCTCTGCCAACACCTGGAGAAAAGAAAAAACACTGGTGACCACACTGACATGATACAAAATCTAAAAGAACGTTTCCTGTCAGGTTTCCAAAAGCTGTTACCGTCAGTGTTTTCCGAAACAGTTGTGTGTTTAATGAAGGCCACATCTCCAGCACCTTCGACCATACACCTGTAAAAAAAAAAAGAATAAATAAGATGTTAGGTTATTTTTCTGTATTTTCCGTTTTCTTTTTAAATTCATTGATTTTAAGTTATATTTTTCATTAACCCATTATTGGGCAAGTGACTATTTTTGGTCATTTCCACATATATTACAAGACAGTGACAGCAACAGTTCTAAAATACATGTTCTTTTCACCTTACATGTGTTTTTCTTGTATTGTTTATAAATACTTCTTTTTTTGTTTGTTTGTTTGTTTTTTACGACTTACGGGTAAGGAACCAAATATGGTAACTTCATTGACCTTAATTTTCCACATAACAAAAAAACAATTTGAAAAATTTCACAAAAGTAATAAAGCCTTGTCAGATTCTCCAATAACACACTGAATTTCAGAGTATTTCTATGAGTGCCCTATAAAGGGTTAACATGCTTACCTGAAAGCTCCTTCATAGCTGTAGTATCTCTCTTTTTCACTCATTTCACATTTGTGTTGGCCAGACGCGTCTCCCACACAGAGCTCACACAGAGATTTGGGATCCTTTGGTCCGTTCGCTCCAGGGACACAGCTGGCATTGAAGAACTTTGCAACACCTGATCACACACACAGATACACACACTGATTGAAATGGATGGATGTACAAGTCTGAGAGACACACTTTCCTTCTGATTCAACTTTACACTTCTGCTCCATAGAGATAATTATTGTATTTTTTTGCTCCACTACCTTTGTCAGTTTGAGTTCCTTCTCAGGTTCTAATCTGTCTAATCTGCCATCGTCCTCAGCTGCGTGTCTCCAAATATGTTAATATGGAATATTTGGGATAAAGTGGTTCCTTTATTGTTTGGGCTTTAATTTCTCTGAATTAACTATTTCTAGAAAAAAAAAAAACCTCAGGCGCTTAAAGGGTTAACAATACATGGACTACTTGAGATATCTATTCCGCTGATGACTGCCTGTATTTTATGTTTATTTGACGTGCTGAACTTTGTCACCTGCTGAGACGTCACAGTCCATCACAGACATGTAGCCCTGGTCGATGAAGTATCCCAGAGGCATGTTCCAGCCGGCAGAGCGGCCTTTCCCGGTGTGGCAGCTCTTTTTTCCTGCCAGGTTGTTGATGTTAATGCCGGAATTTTGTTTCTTCACCACAGCGACTGCGTAGTAGGAATTACTACCAACATCTGGGGCAAAGACAGTACATGAAACAGAGAAATTGTCACAACCTGTCATTATCAGTGATGGGAAATAAAAGGCATTAGATCAAAGTGCAGGCTGATGTGGACACGTTGGTTCAAGGACAGAACATGCTGACCTACATCTGGTCAATGGAAATAAAATGGGGTTGTGATCATAGATGTAAACCAAGCATCACTATTGAATAGATACTAGACTATGAAATGTAAAAACTAGAGGTAGACCAATATATTGATTTTCTTCAATATCGACCATCAGCCTTTTTTTTTTTTTTTTGAAAGCCGATATTTGATCAGGCACCTGTGTGGGCAGCACTTGAAGTTCAATAAATGTTAACGGAGTACTATGTGTACGTGTATTAATAATTTCATTTATATTGCCGCATAAAAATCTTAATTATCTGAGTGATTCAATTTTATTTTACGGTCAATGTGCTTTAAAAAAAAATTGGCCTTAAATATCGGCCTCAAAAATCGGCACTAGATATCGGTCATGGGCTGACCAAATTTTTTAAATTCAGCATCGGTCTTAGAAAAACCCATATGGGTCGACCTCTTGTAAAAACAGGACTAACATGAGGTTAAAATGAGTATTACAGCAGCAGGTCAAGTAACAGTAGTTGAATTTATGACAGTGTGTCCTCTGTCCCAAAGTTGTCTCTTTTTTCTGCTTTTCATTTTCTCACAGCTAAAGCACTATTATCACCTTAATTACCTGAAAATAAAATGCTTCTAACCCAACAGTTTGTAGAAGAACCCCTTAGGTCACTGCATGTCCTCTTTAGATCATATTAAATCCTACCGTCGCCCCTTGACTCGCTGGCTGCTATCTTGAAGGATGTCATCTTCCCCTGGTTGTAGATGTCGGTGCCGGACATGGACAAGGCATCCACTTCGTTTTTCTGCAGAAATACAGCAAAAAAAAAATTAAAAATGACCCACATGGTGACAGTGGTGGAGATCCACTGTGAAGATACTCACTACAAGCTAACGTTGTGTTCTCCAGACCTTTCATATGTACAAGTACACATGTATTATCAGTAACATGTGCTTCAAAGTAGACACAATAAAAAAAACACCACATCATTGTTTTACTATTATATGTGATATTTTGGATTCATATTACTACTGCATTCATATGTATGTTAGATTTTACAAGGAAGATCTTAAAAAATAAAACGTCATATACTGTTGGTAGTTTAACCTACAGCAACCATTATATGTTTCTAGTATGTCTGTTTTTTTCCAGTAAATCCAAGTAGTTTTTTAAAGAGCTGAATTAACGTTAATACTCTGAGAATGACCTCAAGCCATGCACGAACACTCCAGTTTCAGTTTATTACAGCACATTCATTCACTGAACAGGAAAAGAAAATGTGGCATGAAACATGAAACAAATTTAGTAAACTAAAAGTATACTATTCACTTCTGAGATGCAATAGGATACAAGTACAGTATATATTGCATTGAATTGACCTGAAATGGAAAGACTTAAGTAAAGTTCAAGTACCACATATTTGCTTTTGTTCTTGAGTAAAAGTATTTATTTACTCTCCAGTTCTGCATAGTTAAGTCATTATATTGTGGAATATGTTGTAAGGATTAAAAAATATGTGATTCGATACTGCAGTGAAAAAGGCAGTGTCTCATACATTCACTTTCAGAAGGAAGTGAATATACACTATATGGACAAAAGTATTGGGACACGTTTAATTCAGGTGTTTCTTTTCTAACAGGGGTCTGGGATACAAAATAGTAATAATAACAAATGTCATATAGTGGGATAAATATATTGATGTTTATATTTGAAATCAGCATGAACAGGACATCTTACAGCTGTAGCTATGACGTGTTCTTAGTATTTTTGTCCATATAGTTTATAAACATCAATATTTTGTTTTTAAGTTTAATGGGAGATTTCCTTCCTCAGCGAGATGTGAAGAGAATAGATGGTTAGTTGTGATAGAAAATTATTATTTACAGTCAGAGCAGGAAAAGTATTTTAGAAATTTAGAGGTGGAACATTTAAAATCAGAGTCATGGATTTAAAAAAAAAAAATCACTGTTGAAAGAAGTTAAGTAAAAACCATCTCTGAGTCATTTTGGAAGCAAAGATAGCAATGTAAACCAAACTAACCAATGCAATATTTATCACAATATAAAACTATATTATGACATTTGTTATCATTGTTTTGTATCCCAGACCCCTGTTAGAACAGAAACACCTGAATTCAACGTGTCCCATTATTTTTGTCCATATAGTGTATCAGGTCTTTTCCCCTGAACTGGGACATTTACGTCACTGTTTTCTGGATGTTGTCTCAGACTCACCTTTACCCGTTCTGATTAATGCTTCACCTACTTAAAGTATTTACTGCAGTTTCCCCTGGCATTCCCATCATGTTATCTGATGACTGATTGTGTTGCGCCACCCTACATGTTCTATTGGGTTTGAATGACTCTTCTACTGTCCCAGCTGACGACTAAACCAGGACATTTAACAGTGATAACGTCACTTGTGTTGGGGCTCTGATGTGTGGAACAGACCGGCGTTGGAGTCTGACCTGCAGTTTCTGAACGCAGCCCTCCACTGTGAAGCCCTTGATGCAGTCCAGGGTTGGACGGATGGAGACGGCAGAGAACGCCTGAGACATGGCTTGACATTTGCTCTGCTCATCATCGTTGAGGGTGCACCATCTGATGCTGCGCTGACCACACACTGAAGAGGACACATGAACACACATCAGTCAAAAACACAGGGTCACATCTGACGTCATTCAGTGACAAATGTCTCATTAACAGGACTCATCTCTTCCATACCAGTTCATTTAAGTACTAGTGTACTTCTGTTAGACCCAGTATGGCTTCAGTTTACTTATTATGTACTAAAAGGGATCTATGAGCAGAATCCTTTCAGAATAAAAGTAGTGAAACTTCACCAAATTTGAGGCATTTGAGTCAAAATCTGAAAGAATGGTGTCTGAGCCACCACTTCCACTTAAAATTAGAAGACATTCACTTTCCAGATTCCTTCTAGTGTAAGATTTCTAAATACAGACAAACCTATGTATATATGTAACATTTCATCATATATCTTGAACACATTGAACAACCAACACTTTTGTCATTTTTTTCCCCAATACATTTTTATCATAGAAGATTTAACACATTCTATCTGAGTGTTATCAAAAATAAGTCCACTTAAGTGTCATTGGCTTATGCAGACAAGTAAACAGGAAGTATACGTACCTTTAGCCTATATAAGTACTTAATATTTTGATCAACGCATACTTTAGAAAAAAGTATTTAAGAGTTTGTTAGAACTATATAAGTACTAGTCCTAATTAACCAAAACTTAGATGAAAACTGGTTGTGTATTCCAACTTTACTGTTCTTACACCTAAAGTATATTTAAAATAAATCTTCATAAGCTAAAATATGGTCTGGTACTACAAAAATACTAGTAAACTAACAGCATGTATCCATTTACTCGTAGTAAATTTAAAAGTAGACAAAAGGAACTGTGTTCAATTTGTAATATTTGTTCTTTTCAGTATTGTTAGAGCACACAATAAGTATTAAAATAGTTATGTACTCAGATATTACCGTTCTGACACTTAAATTGTATATACAGGTATATTTTTTTAATAAACTAAATGTGGACCAATTCATCCCAAAAAACTACATAAAGTTTACTTGGGCAATATACTGGAACTTTACATTAAGTTGAATTAAAACTGTCAAATAATTTCAAGACCATCATAGGTCAACATAGTTAAAAAAAGTACTGGTCACAATATTTACCTATTTCTACTTAAGAATATAAAGCTTTTCTCTGATTCATTGGTCTTAAACCAATGGAGGCTTCCTGTAACACACAATATTAACTAAACATATTTAATGGTATGAAAAAAGCAGTGATATTTTGCGTCTCTTCAGTGTTTTCAGGTAGCATAGCAGTTCTTACCAGTGTGTAGTATGAGTAACAGAGCTCCCACTGTCCTCCACGTGGCCATGGTCGTCCTTAACGTTGCTCTCTGTCAGATCAAACACCTTAGCCTCGGTTCTTCACTACTTTATACGACGACTCTCCAGCCAAAGTCCAAGTTCTATCTGTAGACTCAGCTTAAAAGTCTTCTCAGAAAACCCAGCCAAAGCTCATCATTATACTTAGTGATTTACAGCTGTGTCAGTTATAACATGTGACCTTTCTGAGGCGCGTCTCCTTTGGTGGACCTGCTCTGTCACGTCCCTCCTCCTGCGCTTTGGCTGTGGACCAAACCCAGGACACAGAGGTCTTTTACAGGCAGGACCCCTCCTCTGCTCACATGGTGCTTTTCCACTGAGAGGCCAGAGGAAAGGAGGGCTTCAGGCCAAAACACTGACCAGCGGTGACTCTCACTGTCCACACACACAGACATGGAGTGTGTTTACCTGCAGTAACAGGGTCTCTGCAGGTTTCAACAAGTCTAATCTAAGACTTTTTAAGACCATAATGAATACAATTTAAGACCCATTTCACATCCATACTGGCAAAAAAAAAGGTACAATAGCATCTTCAAAAATCCAAACATTTCAAAGTGAGACTGAAGTTTACGCATTTGTAGTGTTACTACATTTTTAAAACCTTTCAAAATCGTATTTAAGACATTTTATGAGATTTTAAGAGAATTTTAGACATTTTAAGGCCTTAAATTCAAATGATTGGATTTTAGGCATTTTAAGACTATTTAAGACCCCACAGATACCCTGAGTAAGAGGAAACACTGACCTGACTCTCATTATTAGACCCAGAAGTTCAACTTTTGTCTAACGCTGAGATCCATAAATTCGGTTATTTCCTGACCAGAGGAATGTTACTGTGAATGTTACTGTGAATGTTACTGTGAATAAATGCCATCGACTGTAGTGCTGTGGTCATTGAAGTGAAGTGAAGTGGGTGTTCTGGCTCAGAGTCCTCATATATACAGTATAATACACACCATTGATGTTTACAGCTTGAATCTGTTTAAGGAACGGAGCTTTTTCCACGTCACTGATGAAGCGTGTGGGTGGATATATCACCTTTAAGCAGAGATCAGAGACTTATTTGTTCTTCCATTTTTTTTACACTTTTACACATCCCTAATAAGAACATAAGAGTTTTCCATTAACCTTCACTTAGGGTTAGGTTTAGAACAGAAACGCATGCATTAGACTTCAATTTAAGAACATTTTCTGGCTAAAAACAACCACATCAGATTAAACATGCATCAAATGTAATATTAATTCTACTCCTATCCTTTTGTGGCGACACAGTGGATGTTAATTTTTGTCTTGATACTTAGGTTTTTCATATTTTTGCAAACATGCAGTGTTTTAAAAGTGCGCAATGGATTCTCCAAATCATAGCCATGTATCATGACTTTCAGTGGAGGTAAAGTACAAATACAACTGAGATTATCTTGACACTTCCTTCCTTACCTCTGATTTAATGATACAATACACATCAATGTTGTAAAGTCAACCACTCCTGTTTACTTGCAGCTTCAAGTACATCTGGAATCACACCAAGCAGGATATGAGTATTTATGATCATGATCATAAAAGTTTTCTGTAGAGCTTTGGAAAAACACAGGAAGCCTGTCTCATCTTAAAGCATCGAATTGTTCTGAGCTCCTCATAATAAAACATCAAAATAACTGCAGCACAGTTTAACACTGGGCACATCTTATATTACAATCCATAAAACATGCTTTAATGTAGGATAAACTGTCTGCTCTTGGGAAAAGTGAGTCTGTAAATAGAAAAAAACAATTAATTAAAGCTCCAATTAAGGCTGTGACAGTGTTTTCATAAACTAATGAGGATGAAAATGAGGTGATAGGTCGGTGCTAGTTTTTCTTTTTTTTGCATCTGACATGAGAATGTGCTGTTTTCACTGGAAATTACACACCTATAAAAATAAACGGCCGCTGTTCATAATTTCCTATAAACTGGATTTTACAGTCTTTACAGGGTGCACGTACAGGCTTTTTTTTTTCAAGAAACACACTGTCATGTATCTACCACATGCTGGGTTTTACTATGTCCCTGCTTTTCCTTTATAATTTGAACCTCTTATGACTCTGCTGGTATTTTATTGCAAGTCATTTGACATTAATTACTGTAATACAGCCTTTTGAACCCAAGGACCAGGAACGTAACGCTGTGAACTTTCCACCTGTCATAGACGTGTTGGGCAACTGCCCTCGGAGACCTTTGTGTAAAGACGAGTGTAGACTCACACACACAAGAAGAAGAAGAAGAAGAACTCTACTCATATATTCACCCAAAATGTGTTTTTACATTTCATTGTTTTATATCTGTAGGAATGCTTAAGTTATTTATCTGCAAATCTATTATTTCTACTGGATTTTTGGATCAAATGTCCTATTTCTGACACATTTATGAAGCAGAAAAGGATTCTGATTAGAGAGAACATACTGTAAGTTATTTCTTTTTCACTATAACTTATACGTTTGACAGTTTTTCTGTCTCTATTCTACAGCACAGTATAAAATGAGAAACATTCATCTACTTGCAACAGATCCTTATCCTATATTTTACATTTAAAATGTTTCAGATACCATTCCTATTTTGTATTTAACAATTTCTACACTTTTACTTCACTTTCATTTTTCGATGAAGACGCTGTTAACAGGCAAACAAAGTGTTTTTATGTAACGGCAGTCAGGGGTGACCTCATTCACACATTCACAACAATCTGTGGACTGTGCTGCAGCAGTAACACATTAACTAAACAACAAGAACAAGGTTGACTTCACCCACGTGTGAACTACAGTGAAAAAAATGTGTCTTTGGCGGAAAGAAAGAAAGTCTGGGGATTTGAATAAAGGCACAGTGGACTGTATTGTACTGGTGTGTGAAATACTGTTCACTTGTTCGTCATAACCGTAAACCACAGGAGCCTTTTCAGATTAGTTTAAGTGAAGACAGTGTCCTTTTTAACCACATTCTCAGGGACAAATAGGTGGGTTTAACTCAGGTATCAAGGAGAATTTCACTGAAGAAAAGCTGCTCTGTGTTTATTCATGCTTAAGCTCTTTTTGCAGAGGTCTAGTATAACCTGTGGACCTCTGGTGATTTGGAAATGAAGCAAAGTCTGAGATAATTTTGGAGATGTTGCTTTTTGGTGACGCAAAACTCCAGAATATCAGCCCGACACACATTTTAAACTGTCATTTATCATCACCAGCATAACCTCCCATCATACTGGATCAGGAAATAGGCCCAATAAGTGTACAGTTGGAAAAAAAAAGCATATCTCATTTCCCAGAAAGACTAATATGATCAAAGGACCTCTGTGTTCACTGAAATAAGGTTTGTGGTTGGCAGTTAAATTTCTACTAAACTACAGACATAGCTGATTTGTATAGGATTAAAATCACAAATACTGCAAATTACCAGAGGTCTATAGGTAATACTAGTCTTCTTTGCTCTTCTCTGGTATTTGATGTGTTTTTTTTTTGTTTCTATGGACCCTCTTGTGTGTCTGGAATAAGATTTGTTCAACTGAACCATCGGTTAAATCAACAGAGACCACAAAACCCGCAGTAGAGGTGAAAGTAAAGGAAAATGTATTCATATTTACAGTTATTATAGTATATATTATTCACATTCATTCACATTCAACAATGCAAAAAAAAAAAAGAATATTCATCTCTGGGTACGGGTAGAGGGATTCCAGTAAATTTCAATAAAGACTTTTATTTTATTTTCTGTACCAAAATAGGCAGTTAGAGCAGGGATAAATATTATAATATGTTAGATATAGATCCATCTCTGTAATAGATTCTTTGCATCGGTGCTTTACTAACAGACAGTGACATGGTCCCCTGGCTACAAATACAAAGCCAGAGTCATACAGAGGGTCCAGATCTGCTCACAGACAAACAGCACTGGTCACTCGATGCATATTAGAAATATATAGACGTGTGACCGATAAAAGGACGTTAATGGGACTGGGGTGATGCGCGCAAGAGGTTTTTCCTTTAATTTGTCCCTGTCTGTATTTTGGACAAAGCATTTGTTAGGGAAATAAAGCTTTTGAAATACACTAAAAACTCTTAATTGGGGTGTTATGAGCTACTCTGCTGAGCCAAGCGGTTCCTCTGTATGTCTCTGGTCTCCAGTCAGCTTGGAGGAGGAGTCAGGGGGGCGGAGATGGAAAGTGGAGTCCGGTGGCTGACAAGGTCCATAACACAGGCTGTGTCACTAAAAGCATCTTCAGATTTAACGGCTCATGTTTCAGGTGTTGCTTATACTCGTGAGTCAAACATCCAGTTTGATAAGAACTAGCTGAGCGGTCGTTTCAGTGGATGTGGCGGCAGATTAGACCGTGAGGAAACGACACCAACGTCTTTTTCATTCTAAGCTTCAGAAGTGTCTGTTCTGTCGCCTCCAGATGCTTTTAAGAAACAAGCCCTCATTAGTGCAACTACAGTAAGAAGGAAAGCTCTAACGATGACGCTGATGATTATGATCATGATGATAGTGTCGAAGAAGATGATACACAGCTTTATGATGGGGTGTTCAACTGATGCCACGTCGTGAATGTGAAGAGGAGGAGAAAGATGAAGGCATGAGAAAGAGAGGAGGAGGAGGAGGAGGAAGAAAGAAGGCAAAAGCCCTTATTGGATAAAGACATGAATGAATGCAGAGAAAAGTCTCTTTAAGGGGGTGTAAATCTGAACATTTGGGGGAAAAAAAGTGGTTTTTCATAGATTGATCAAACAAAAGCAGCTTCTTTGATAATCCATTAATTGCTTTTGTCATTGTTCCATGATTTGCAGTACACAATTAGAGAATTTTTCGCTTTTTTAAATTAGATTTCAACAGTAGATCTTGTGGTTTTGACTGTTGACTCAATAATAAAAGTAATTCATATATTGTACATTAATTCTGGGCTGAAAGAAATCATGACCAGTATTTTTTGTGATATCTTAATGGGTTATTCCAAACATCAGTCATAATATACTAGTACATGCAATAAAACCTATTTATCTGTGAAAAGGCTCCATATTTTGGAAGAACTGCAGGTAGCTGCAGTACAGAATTGTCTTTCTTAATAATTAACAATAAATAATCTAAAGTATTTGTGAATGTCTTCATTTTAATGCAGCATGTGCAGTGGCTGCATTGAGCTTGTTCTAATATTGTATAATTGTTTTCCACATTCTTTAGTGGTGCAAATGTCAGACAATGTCCTTCGTCACTGCTTTGCTGGACTTTATGTTCCATTTTTTTTTCCAAATTTTTCTAGATTTACCAATTTTATAACAGTAACACTACAATTTCTGTAACTTTGGGCTACTTTCTGTAAATTTAACACTAACTGATAAAAAATGTATTCAAGAGTTCACTCAAATCTGTTTGTAAATAATATTTGTCAATGTAATAATCACTTGAAACCTGTCATGTGTCTTAAAGGATTCAGTTTGTTGATGGCCCTTCAAAAAAATCTTTGTTTCTTACAATAAATATTGATTATATCTCAGTTATATAATCTCTTAATTGTTGGTCATTTCTTGCTACATTTCCAAACAGTAATGGTACTAGTTTTATTTTGGCCGATAATGCCAAAACGTGGGGCCCATTGTTCAGTTTTGAGTATCTACACCATCTACATAGGCGAGGATGGAGGGATGGATATGAAAGAAAGGTAGAAAAAGACAGAGCGAGAGAAACTTTAAACAGGAACGATGCCATGAGGAGACGCAGACAGGAAAGGAGATCAACATTTTGTCCCAAAAACATGCTCTTAAAGCTACAGCGTGCAAAAGTCTGCCTCTTGGTGACAATATTATCATTACAAACCCATACATGAATGCATTACCCTTTGTTAATATGAAAACAACAACGACAACAACAATAAGAACAATAATGAACTCAAATTAGATAATGGTACATGTCACCACCTCCTTAAACATTAAGGAACTGAGCTGTAGGAAGATCCACCAATAGGCTGCTGGACAGGCATTAGCTCCTCCCACTTCAGGAAGTAGCAGTCCCAGATTGTCCCAGCCTTGTCCTGCTTTATGTGCTTGTGTAAATATATATTTATACATATATGTGTGTGTGTGTGTGTGTGCATGTACCTCCATGTGTGGAGTGATGTGTCAACGAGAAACAGAGGAAGCAGGCTGATAATAGAAAATCACAGAAGTGGGAAGTAAAAGAGTGATGTGTGTGATCATGGAGTTTGTGTGTGTGTTTATTCAGAGTCGCTCCTTGGTGGGCACCCAGATGTAAGGACCAGACTGCTCCTCAATGATCTGTTTCACCTGTGAATACACCTCCTCCAGTGTGGAGCCCTGGACGATACCTGCGCAAAGAGACAGAGAACAACAGATATGGTCAAATACATTTCAAATACTGTGGTGTAAATAGATTTATTGTAAGTCTAAATAAAATAGGTTTCACACATATATAACCTCAAAGGAGAAAAAGTTTAGAGACTATGGAAAGTGCACAGTATGAGTCCATTTTTATATGTAATTGCAAGTAGACTAAAACTAAGAATTTAATCTTCTGTCAGGTTATCTTCATTTAATTTGTAAATATACACTATATGGACAAAAGTATTGGACATGTTGAATTCAGGTGCTTCTTTTCTAACAGGGGTCTGGGATACAAAACAATAATGACAAATGTTATAATATAGTTTTATAATGTAATAAATGCCATATTGATTATTAATTTTGATGTTTATATCTCAAATCAGCATGAACAGGACATCTTACAGTTGTAGCCATGATATGTCCCAATATTTTTGTCCATATAGTTTAGAGAGTTTTCTTCCTAAGTGAGATGTGAAGAAAGTAGATGGTTAGTTGTGATAGAAAATTATTATTTACAGTTAGAGCTCGAAAAATATTTTAGAAATTTAGAAGTGGGACATTTAAAATTTAAG
Source organism: Apogon talboti (assembly GCA_037367365.1). Lineage (NCBI taxonomy): Eukaryota > Metazoa > Chordata > Actinopteri > Kurtiformes > Apogonidae > Apogon > Apogon talboti. Next base: position 4,927,264 of record JAPQRQ010000019.1, on the reverse strand, counting down.
TCATGGATTAAAATGCCAAAAAAAAAAAAATCAACACTGAGAGAAATTAAAAGACATCTCTGGGGCATTTTGGAAACAAAGATAACAATTTAAACAAAACTAACCAATGCAATGACATTTATCCCAATATAAAACTATATTATGACATTTATCATTATTGTTTTGTATCCCAGACACCTGTTAGAAAAGTAACACCTGAATTCAACATGTCCCAATACTTTTGTCCATATAGAGTAGATCCATTCCTGGGATTCAGGCTGAAATATATAAAAAAAAAAAGTTGGGACAGGTATCAAAATAGGACTGATATCAGGAGGTGACTGTTATCATAATGGTCCAAAAACAGTATCCAGAACACAAATGTGTAGACGATCACCAATATGCCAACATATGTTCCTGATAGAAACGGAACAGAATTAACAGACTGATGGAACCTTCCACCCAGATGTCAGTGCATCAGGAAACATCATGTGTCTTTGTGATGGAAGCCCCGGTCTGAGCGTAACTCACCGGTGAAGTACTCTGTAAACTCCAGCTCCAGTTTGACGGCTCTGTCGAAGGTCTTCCTCGCCTGCTCTTCAGTGAAACGTTTGTTCATTTCACTGTAGGGAGACGAAGATTAAGAACGAGAGCAGAAAAACCAGACAGTCAGACATCTTTATATCAGTCTACATTCCAAGAAACCTCAACGTGTTCAATAATAAAAGTCAAACGTGAGTTAAGTTTAATAACCCTTGAATTTAACTGACATAAAACGCAATGAACAGAACAGTACAGTCACTTGGACTCATTTATGTATGTATTTATTTATTTATTTAACAGTGCTTAATGCCTGTCATCTCCAACCGTAACCTTTTATTTCTGGTACTTACAGGATGTTGTCGACATTGCGTGGTCTGATGAAGATAGCGATGGGATAAAGGCCTGCCAACTGGAGACGCTTTATGGCATTCCCTGATACATCCAGTATACAATGTTTTCCCTGGAAAAGACACAAAAAGGACGGAGCAGAGAGAGAAACTAGGAGTCAACGCTGTATTTTCTATTAATCTGTATTATTTCCCCTTCCTCCTCATGCTCTGTCGGGTCCCACCTTGTCGGCCACTTCTTTCACAGACTGTATACTGGTTCCATACAGATGGTTGTTGTACTGTCCGGCCTCGATGAACTTGTGTTCTTGAATCTCTCGCTCCATGAGCTCTCTGGAGGACATGAAGTGATAGTCTCTACCGTCCACCTCGTAGTCTCGACGTGGCCGTGTTGTGTCTGAGCAACGCACAAAGAAACAAAGGCCCACACAGTTTTATTCATGCATTTATTTAGAAGGAAATCTATGGAAAAACTAGAAAATCTTTTGGAAAAAGCCTAAAAAAGTTTTGGAAAGTTAAAATGTTATCCCCAAAAATAGATAATAAATCAAAGTATTTTTTTAATAAACATTTGTCTGGATGTCACGTTGCCTTTTCACACATACCACATATGATGGCAAAAATATTTGGGATTTTCCACATTCAAAAAACAACCAGTTGAATGTTATTAAAAGTGTTAGCTGTAGCTTACAACACCATATTGGACATATCGTCATTGTCGGGGGGGAAACCTCGTAAGTCCATTTTGGTCTTTTTTTTTTTTTGGTCATAAAACAATTCTACTGGTCAGTCTTCATGTTGGCCTGACAGTTTTAGAAATATTTAACCAATGAAAAGTGTTGAAAACTGCTTGTGACTACATCCCTTAACTCCATTTATTTATTTAGAATATAGTACATCCATTTTGGACATAAGAGGTTTCCATCCAACAGTAACGATATGTATGTGCATCTATTGCAACATAGTTCCTACAATGTGCGTTGACATCCATACTGCCCAGAGTGTGATGTTCAACTGTCTTTTACGTCACTACTGAGGTTTACAGTAAAGTTGGAACACTCACGTGGTACACAGGAGCCAAACTTGTCGGGGAACTCAGAAATGAGGTCATCGTTGACTCGATCTTTCATTGGTCCCAGTATGATGACGGGCCGTGTGTAATTAACTGCAGAACGACAACCGTCATTAATATTAGCACAAACATGAGTAGACTCATATGTGGTGGAGTTCAGAGATAAAAATAAAAAAGGAATTAACCTCATTATTGGTTATTTATTTTGTCTCTGTGCTCTTTTTTGATCCTGGAATGTGCTAAGACTTACAGTATGTTATAATTATGATCACTTAATTTATCTAATTTTTGCTTCAACTGTGGATTATTATGAACTGAACAAATTAATTGAGTGTTTATTCACAGTGACGCCATACACATAAAAGTAGTTTTATAAACATACCATGTAACAATACATTATTTAATGCTGTGTGATAAATGTCATTATGTAATAACAGCCGCATTTTGCAATAGAAATGTAATACATTTTTCAGTCTTCACAGTAAATGCTTTCATAGTGTGGTGATTATTACAAAATATGCAGCTGTATTTTAAATAAGCTGAGGGTACAAAAAATAGTTGTCGCATGGATTTAACAAACAAATAATTTTCATCCTTCAAATATACTGAGAAATATTCAATAATTATAACTGTTTCTATTAGACTCACTTGCCTACAGTTAATTGTACTCTGTCTTGTTGATGCCCTTTATATTGTTTCTTGCATTACATGTTCATCTCTGTTTAGTTCCACTTTGTATTCAGCTGAGATAATAACAGAGAGAACTCATAAACATTTTTCTAACACTCAATCATTAAGAGGTAAGAAAATAATAGTAAGAAATGTAAGTGAAATGAGATATCGATGTAAAGACTGACCTTCCTGCTGCATGACAGGTTGGTAGGTGAGGAAGGCCTCTTCCTGGCCGGCTGTTTGGAAGAACAGAAATGATTTAAACACACAGAAGGAGGAGGATCATCGACAGCAGAACACACTCTTACCCTTTTCTACTTTTGGAACAGACTTCTTCAACAGCTCTGGAAAAGCTGAGAAAAGTTTTTAACACCGCACACAAACACTCACATGCACATCAGAACCCAAAAAAACAAAACAAAAAAAACCCACAACATATAAATACATGTGCATGTGTGAATGAGACACACTACAAGCGCACACACAGGAAAACACACACATATACACACACACACACACACA
>JAPQRQ010000019.1:4912382-4924029 GCA_037367365.1 Apogon talboti | reverse complement strand
ACACACACACACACACACATACACAAACCTGCAGCAACAGGAAGTGGCTGAGGTTTGGAAATTAAAAAAAATATATAACCAAAGGTTTAAAAGAAGAAAAGGTAGGAGAGAGAGAGAGAGAGAGGGCAAGAGAGAGAGAGAGAGTGAGAAAACAAGAGAAAGAGAGAGAGAGAGAGGGGGAGAGAGAGAGGAGGGTCTAGACTTACAGGAACTACTCTCACTATCGCTGGTGCCAGAGGTTACCAGCTCTGGAAGGACAAGACAGGTCAGAGTCAGCAACACACACATACACACACACATAGAAAGACAGAAAAACACATTCACACTTACATACATCACTAACACACACCGTCTAAAGATACAGACCACCACACACATAAAATCCTGTTTTATTCTTTATAGTTGCCTTTCCTGCTCTGATGAGAAAGAGACTAGAGCCAATAACAGAAATATCAACACACACACAACAAAAATACAGCTACATTAAGTCTGCAACAAAAAAATATTGAACAGTAAAAGAAGTAACACCACTGCCACATTAGAAGTCAATACAAGAAGGTTTATATATTAGTGTGACTAGTTCTTCTATGAGTAGTATTCAGATGTTCAGGTGGGTTTGCTCCTCAGTCTTTCTGTATAAGAAGCTGCAGATCCACCGGAGCAGCTTCCATTCTGTCAAACATCTTTTGCTCAGACAGCATTTTCTATAAAAGGAGGTGAGTTCTGGAACTTGCTACCAGATTACTTGGATTTTCCTGCAAACCTCACCACTTTTAAGAAAGCTACCAAATCCCGGTTAACTCAGCAACAGACCATTACCCATATCTTGTTTTTGTATGTAAATGTCAATCATTGTGTATCTTTTTGGATCATTGTGTACTTTATCTTTATGGTTTCATGCCATCCACAGTTTATTTACTCATATAAACTGATGTTCACTCAATAACTCAGTATCCACATCTTCCAGATCCTACCCCTTCTGTTTGTGTTATAGACAACAGGATCTTTACTCAGGCCCGTTCAAAGCCACAGACACTGCAGAGTCATGTCAGCCTGGTTTTCTAGGACCTGTTACACATACTGACCAGCAGGTGTCACCGACAGAGGGAACACCTACCTTTGTCATCCTGATCCTGCAACAAAAAGAGAGAGACAGAGGGAGGAGGCATTAATCGGACGCCGACTCAAATAAACACACACTTTGGATGATCAAAGGTAACTGCAGCTTTTGTTAAACTCATGCTGCTTACACCCAGTTATAAAGCCACCAATACTTAAAAGTATTAAAAATATTGACCGTTTTATTATGAATTATAGTCTCTTTCACTGCCTCTTATTTCTCAAAATCTGATAATTCTTGTGTTTGGTGTCGACGTACTGTACAGACTTGTACATATAACACATTCTGAAACCTGAAAGTGATAACTGTAAGTGTAAACCAATACCAAGAAACATTGCAATGTTATTAACCGTACTAGGAATAGGAAAGAATAATCAATTAGTCAATGAGTGTTTTTGTTTGGGGTGGGGGTGAGAGGAGAGAGGCAGAAGTAATGTTTAAGGCACTGCTTCTGATGCTGCAGCTACATTTTAGTGTCTGTGTGGAACAGATGGCAGCAATAAAATGATGCAAAATAGGGTATTATTTTACTCATTTGGGCAAAAGTATTTTTATTTTAAAACTTTTTGCAAGATATATGTTAATTAAAGTCTGACAAAGTGTGTGAATCCTATACCTGTAGTTCACCCATTCCATAGTTGGTCTGTTTTTGTTGTAATTATTATTTCTGTTATTCATTATTTTGCTTTAGGTAGAGGGCACATGTTAAGACCTTAACACAACAAGAGTATTTATTGTGATTAATTTGTGCATTATTATAATGTTTCAAACCATTGTTTATGTCATTAATACTTTTGCAAAAAAAAAGTGAATATTGGCTAACTTAACTTTTTTTGTAACTACATTTTTTCTGACATTTCTTAGCGCGACTAAAGACATCAGTGGATGGTATGTGTGAAATGGACATCATGTGACAACCACAATGATGAACCTGTTGATTTCTGGTCAGAACGTTTGGTATGAAACGCACAAATGAATGAGTTAATGAAGTGAAGGACAATGTGTGGAGAAAAAGTGACAAACACCCAGACGATCAGGATGGTGAGGAGCTTCTGTACCGTGAACGTCACATAAATCAAATACAGTCTGTGTCTGGATATAAACATAGAGTTCTGGACAAGAGCCGAACAGGAAAACATGTCCGCAGTACAAGACACGGTGGCTGTTTTAGTGACAGCACACCAAGGTCTGTACTTCTATTTTAGTTTGTGACACATTTGTGATTTCTTAGCTCGAACAAGCAACACAAACCTGACACTGGTCTGATCCAAGTGCCAGGTTTGTCCACAGGCACTAACACAATGTGAACACGAGTCATCGGCTGGACACTGTGGAAACACATGACAGACACAGGGGTGAACAGTGACGTGTCTCTGCTGTTTGCTTTGGTTCAGATCACATGAATGCATTTGAAAGACACGTGTAAACAGTGTAAACAAAGTGTGTCGGAGTCAAGGGATATGTGAGTGTGATCATTTTTAATTATCAGCTCATCACCCAAGTGGTGCTGCAGAGTTGCTGATTCACACGGTGTGATGAAAACAGAGGACGAGTAAAAGAGAGAGAGAGAGAGAGAGAGAGTGAGCGTGCGTGCTGACAACAGTGATATCAACAGCCTGTTTTAGACCTGAGTGTCATCTCTCCTCATCACGCGGTTAGAAGTGTGATTAAAGTCACAGCGTCGCATCTCACCCTCAAACTTCGTAGATCAGAAATATCAAAGTATCAAAACATGTGTTGATGCACTTTCAATTAGAGCTGAATAACCACCAACACTATATTATTGGCTTGAGAGTCTGGTTTAGACCAGTTCTATATGTAAAGTGCCATGACATAACTTCTGTTATGATTTGGCGCTATATAAATAAAATTTGATTTGATTTGATATATAGAAGTCATGGGAACACAAAATCTGAATTCTTGTTTTTAAAATGTTGATTTCCTGTCTTAACTCTGAGGGGGCTACCTGGTTGATCCTGCCAGTAGCATATGCTTGTCTCAAAGATTAAGCTATGCAAGTCTAAGTACGCATGGCCGGTACATTAAATGGCAGGTACATTAAATCACCAACAGACACCAGTTGGTTTACAGGTTTACTCAACACGACAAGATATAAGATACAATGGGTCACATGTTGCATATATCTGTGCATTATACCATCAAGCACTGACACCATCAAGCACATTCAGTGTATGTTGAGTGTGTTGTCTTATGATTATGATTATGATGATGATTATTATTATTATTATTACACAGCCTTCCTTCCTTGGCTTCCTTTCCTCAGTCTCATTTTCCTGGACAAAAAAACAGAGACGTGTCCATTTTCAGCAGTTATTTGTGCTTACGCTAGCTGCTGCTCGCCTCTCTGCTTTGCCCTGACCGTTAGCACAGAGACTCATAAATCAGACCGCTACTTACCGATCTGTCCTGGGACCTCGTCACTCTCACTGTCTTTAGCCTCGACCTCTCCTTCTTCTCCGCCCTAAGAGACGAAAGAAGAGGAAATAACATTAACAGAAATGCAGAGAGGACAGATCTGAGGCCAGAAAGTGCTGGCAGTGGAAAACAACACCTTTACCTCCAGTAATCCCAATCAGCTATAATAAAGTCATAACAGAGGGTAAACAGTGAGTACGGTTACACGTACACTATCCCATCATTATTCCAAACATGACAGAAGTTAGGTAAACTGTATATTTAGCTTGGATGGTCTTAATTATATTTCCGGTGTATGAAGATTTCTTGAACTTACAGCATATTTGGAATATTTGTCTCATTTTTGTTTTTATCCCAAGTTATACGTAACTGTTTCTGGCAGAGACAAAGGTCTTAATTTCCGGTCAGAGGGACAAATGTACTTGATATAATTAGAAATAAGATAAGAATATGTTTTTGGAAACATGCAAAAATCCAAAAGCTGATGTTTTGAAGATGGTGTTTGAAGGAACAACAGAGGAATGTCTGCCACCAGTGAAAATCATTGAAAAAAAGTGATTTTTCAATGGGCATGCTGCATGTAAATGGGAATTACAGTAGAGGATTCAATAAAACCCAAACTGGAACATTTTTATGCATGGAAACATAGTCAGACAAGATAAACATACTGGTATTGAGTACCATTCCTAATTCAAAAAAAGGTGTAAAAAGTAGATTAAAACAGATTTATTATTTACTTTTACCACTTTTACTACAAATTTCTAAAATATTTTACTCACAATAGAACATAGAACATTATTAAATATTTAAACTGACAATATGTAAATTAAAAAATAATGCCAACTTCATTTTTTCTGCATTAAAGCTCTGCTTGGCTGTTCAAATAAGACAGTTCTGTATTTCTTGTCTTCTGCTGGCAGTTATATCAGAATAGTAAGGTTTCAAATGAGCAAAATCTCCACAGTCGACAGTTATGTTATGTTGTTTCTAATTTTACTCAAAATAATGCATCTCTTCGCTTCCAAATATGTGTAATTGTCCAAACAACTGTCGCTAAAAACAGATCAGCAGCACTGATCCACGGCAGACGGTATAATACCAACTCAAGCAAAAGTGTTGGACCGAAGGCTATTCTTCTGCTTTTAATCCCAGATGACAGCTCAGCTCTGACAGGCTTTACAATCCAACAATACATTCAAACCAACATGTTTATGTTTCTGCACAGGCAGTATGTTGTCTTCTTCTTTCCTCTCAGCTCAGGGTTTCTGTGGGCTCGACTTTCCACTCTGTTTTTCCTACAAAATGGAATTAAAATGTAATTTCTAAGCAAAAAATTGGTGTTTTTATGACTTTGTAAGCACGTGAAAGGAAATGTAATATGACAGGAGGACAGCTAAACATCTATTATCATGTGATTGGCTGCTGATTTCAGTAATTAAAGACATATATTATCTTATATTAGATTATATTAGATTAAATTACATTAGGTTAGATTAGATTAAATTAGATTACATAAAGTTATATTACATTAAATTAGATTAGATTAGATTACATTAGGCTAGATTAGATTATATGAGATTAGGTTAGATTAGAATAGATTAGATTAGATTATATTAGCGTAGATTAGATTAGAATAGAATAGATTAGATTAGAATAGATTAGATCAGATTAGATTAGATGAGACTTTATTGATCCCACAACGGGGAAATTCACTGGTCAATGCAGGCACATTCAACCCCATATAATTCCAAACCTTATAAATCATTATTTAACACCCCAGTTTTTATTGATCACCACAGATATACTCCAACCACAGCGTCTAAAACCCAAGTTTCTAATATTTTAAATTCAATATCCTGTTCTTCTAATGCCTCATATTTTTAGGCTCAAATCTCTGATATCTGTATTCAAATGTTCTGTAGCATATTAAAACCTCGACAAGAATGTCCAGTTTTATTACTTGTGTCGCCCTCCCACCTCTTTTCTAACCCCTAAGACTATTAATACCTCTTCATCTAAACCCGTGTGATAGTTCCAACATTTATCCCTCCCGAGTTCCATTCGCTCACTCCTACTCATCCCTGTTGTCTCTAATCCCTCCTTCCCTCTTTCACTCACTCTCTGTCATTTTAATGCTCCCTCACTTCATATCCCATCCATGCTTCAACACTTTTTCCCTTCATTTTCACCATCTCATCACCTCCCTCAGAGTCATGAGTGGTAACAGCAGTTCTAAATCGGTTCCTCCACGCCACAGAAGGTTCAACATCTGTCTGTCACTTCCTCAACTGAGGAAACAAGGAGGGATTGTTGCATTTTTTTTCACCACACTTATACAGTCAGCAGACTCTACAGTGGATCCTTTTACATGCACAGAATATTCTAGTTTTTGCCTTTATTATGAAGAAGGCAAAATTCCCAATATGCTGTTTACTCAACGAAAGAAAATGAATACTCCTTTACATACTGCTGCACATATCCCATTAAAATAATGTTTTTCAGTTTTCCGCTGGTTGCAGATGTTCCATTATGAGACCCTCTTCAATATTAGCTCATATCCATTAAGTTGTTTCTATCCTCCGTCATGTTTAACAGATTCTAATGTGAACTTTTCTTTGAAGCATCCATCTCAATCAGAAAAGAATATTTTCTGTACATAGCTTAGCATTACAACCTGCAGTAAAATGTGTGACATTGCAGCATGACATTCATTTTCTGAATATAAATGTATATGTCCAAAGAATTCTCATTAAAAACTGGAATAATATTGACATTTCCTATATGTCTATTGGAAAATGTTACATTCAGAAAAAGGAGTAATTCTGAATATCCAGTCAAAACAAAATCATATTCTAAGAATTGTCAAATTTGTAATAATAGTGACTATGTTTGCAGTATTATACTAAAATGACACAGCAGTGACTAGTATGCAATAGTCCTGTTAAAATCAGCATGCTTATTTATGCGCGTATTTGTAATGTTTAACATTCATTAATTCATTTCTGTAAATAATTGATCATTTGCAACAACAAGTGTTGGCTATGTTAGCAACATTTAAAGTTGTTTTCAGTAGTGAACCTAGTAGTGCAGCGGTCCCCAAAAACTACATTTTCCTGTCGTTTGTGTCAAAAATAGAGTTTGAGAAATGTGTGGGGGTAAGTCACTATTTTAGGAATCAAATAATATTTCCAAAATAGACCTCTTTTATTGATCGACTAATGTGGTAACACTGCACAAAGTACATTTCCCTGAGCGTCTCTGGAGCTGAAAGCACTGCAGAGCATTCTCCTGCACTCTGAAATAAAACTAATGATGAGCACATGGCACCAGCACCACACACACACACACACACACACACACACACACACACACACACACACACACACACACACCTACTGTATATGTGGAACCAATAGGGATAATGGCAGTATCACATACCATCATTGGTATTCTGATAATCAACAAACACAACGGCCTGTCTTATGAAAGACTTCATTCTACGGTGGGAAAAAGACGCTCTCCTTGTTCTTTGCTTCATATTTACTGGATTTTTGCAGACCTTTTTGAAATTCAGCTGGCACTATAAGTGAAGGTATTATTGCCTTCTGAGCTGATGTCTGAGCTTTGATGGTTTTATAATTCTGTAGGCACTTACAGGCCTGGGTTTTATTATTATTTCTGTTAGGGCTAAAAAATGTGTTTTCACCATCAAAATTAAAATGATGCCATTAAACAATAATATTTGAGGTGAAACACTGAGTAATTCATTGTTAACACTGCATATTGTAATCACAGTTACTGTCATTGTCCAAGCTTCAGTCTACAGAAGAACAAAGGATTTAATCAAGCTTAACCACAACAAACAAACTTTTTTAAATCGCTTTTTTGCTGTAGAAAACAACATCATGTAATGGTTCAAAATCAGTGTAAAGGGCCTTTAATTAACACAGGTTAATATAAAACGGCATCCAGTTAACTCAACCACCCTCTTCTATCCAACCCCCCGTGTATATGTCTGAACTTCTGACCTTCTGCGACTGGGGATGACCCCGACTTCAGGGCAGTTGGGGGGCGGGGGGCTGAGGTGACGGGCAGGCCACCACTCCTCTTCGCCGGCGCTGCTCACATGGAGGATATCCCCAAAGTGGAAAGGCAACGCTTGATTCGGGGCGCTCAAATCTGACGCACTTCCATCATAGTCAAACAACGCTCTGAAAACAGACAGGAAAAAAAAAGATGCATACATTAGACACAAAACTTCAGTGGGATGATCTGGACTGACAGATGAGGTCCAACAGACAGATTAGTGGTTTATTTAGCAGATTAGACTTAAACTCAGTGTTCATTCTTGGCATTGTCTGGAAACCACTAAACATGTTTTATGATGAGAAATTCAATATAAATGCAAATAATTCACCTCCATTCAGACCATTCCGACTGAGTAGGAAAAATAAATTATTCTGGAAACAAAAATTCTTGAAATGAATTGACAAAACAAGATGAGAAACAGACAGAGAGAGAGACTTGTAGTAAATAAGAACCAAACCACCTGCAGACTGCCACACTATTAATTCATGACCCTGTCTGTGTACACACATGACTGTGTGGCTGCATGTCAGTCCGTTTGTGTGCATGTGGTCACTGTTTATGCTGTGTGTGTCTGAACAGTGACCTGTCTGTGACCACAGAGGTCCAGTACTACCCAGAGGGAAAAGACCTGGGAAAGTAGGCCAGCATATGTGTGTGTGCATACATATATATATGTGTGTGTGTTGGTGTGTGTGTGCGCAAAGTAACTAGAGCTGAAATAAGTGGCATCCCCTACAGTCCCCATCACCTTCATCAATAAAACAGACTACAGATGGAAAAGGAGAGACTGACAGAGACAGAGAGAAAATGAGACAGAAAAGTAGACACAAGTGGGACATCAGACAACCTCAGAAATACCACATGACGTTTTAATGATGTGCCCTTAAAGATGATAAAAACTACTCAAATATGACACACAACTGGTCCCTAAAATGAGTCAGTCTCCACTGCACAGAACTAAAACCAGCTCCTTTCAATGGCCACGTTGTAATTTAATAGTACAGATGTGTAATCTTATAAGTAGATGTCTGATGGTCCAGGTCCCTGCAGAGTTTGGGGGATGTTGCTTATTAGCTGCAAGGGCATCTGACTTTTCTCAAACTGCTCCACAGACACAGTTGCCAGAATGAATGTTACCGCTGTGCAGTTCTGCAAATCACAGCTATGCATAATGTCAAAGTAATTTGTCACTGTAGGATGTGCTGCTTTTTCTTTGCTTTTCCTCAAAAAGGAACCATGTAAGTGGAAATTTACATGGTTCAGGTCAATGACAGATAAATAAAATACACTTGCCACTAGAGACTGGATCTTGCATCCTGAGGCCAGAAAGTTTATTCGTTAAGAAAAAAGAAGTGCTTTGGTTAATTTTAGGATTAGACTGTGTTTTGGTTTAAATATTGTTAAATGAGTTGTGTGTCATTTTTAATCCCATCTTTGCATGTGTATTTAACAAAGCCCTGGTCCCTTTACTTGCTATTTCAGAGAGATACAGTTGTTATTATGACTCACCCTTTACCCTCAAAAGTGCCATGAACAGTTAAAACAATATAACGCTGATGTACATATCATCAAAAGTTGTGACTGAGATTAGACCTTTAATAAAATAATAATAATAATAATAATAATAATAATTTGTTATTACATATAATTCCACAACACAAGCTTGTCAGGCACGTACAATGGGAAGTAGAGTGTTGACAGAATAAACAGGGTGTTAACAGTGGGTTATACAACAAATTCCGTTAATATAATTTCTCTTAATTCACAATGCAATGTTAAAAACATTACGTTAAGGTTAAGTCTATTTCATTTAAAGCTGACATAAAAAAGTCTCATCAGGGTCAGCAAAACTTAGTTCCACTTTTTTGTATTATCACTGACTGATTAAAACAGTGACATAGATGCGAATGAAGAGAAAGCAGTACAGTGGAGGAGAACACATGGGAGATACTTAAAAACTGTACAAAGTAGAGCAGGATAGCACTGGAGCATAATATTTTTAGTCACGCATCCTTGATGAAATTGCAGGTACCAGGTTACCCTGATGGATGGTGCATAATATTATCAAAGCTGCAACATGTGAACGTAACTCTAAATCAATTACCTGCTCTCAGTATTACAGTCATTCTAATTCCTGTGAGGGAATCTCTGAAATCTAATTACTAGAGCCCATGAATGCACATTAATTAGTTCAGTGTGTAATCTTTTCCACTGGCTTCATCCCAGTGTGTGGGTTACACTTTAAACATTTAATACTGCTAGTGCTGTGTGTGCAGAGCCAGCAGCGTGTTGTTCAAATAGTCAATGCGGTAATTACACAGTGTTACTGCATTATGCATTTCATTTCAGATGTAAAACACTGGGAGATTCACCGGAGAAAGGATATGTGATAACACTGTCAAATTCAATATAGCGCTGTACAGAATACAAATGTGTCACTATGATTTTAGGTATTGTATAAAATAGGACTCAACACTCCATTCAAGCAGGTCGCTAAAGAAATGCTCAAGAAATCTGAAACTATAATATTCAGTCCAGAGAAGCCCATGATGTCCCAGAACATTTTGGTTCCTGAAAATGATCTGAAATTGATATTTGTACTGAAAACCTGCACTGTGGGGTACTGAAGGTATTATTTGACAGTCCTCGGCAAGACACAACCTTCACATACAGTAACCCTTGAACCTCGACCTAGAATCAATACATTAATGTTTATTTGGATCACTGACTCTCACACTGTATGTTAAAGAAAACACAGTAGGTGCATATACAGTATCTCCTGTAATGTAACTGGGTTTTTATGGGTTAAGGATCCATGTTCGCAGCAGTCGCACACAAATAATTCCATTTAAGATAGATACCAGTGGTAAGAACGTAGATAAATACCTATGTAATCTAGTTTTGTGTGAAATAGCTCTGTTGATTGCATCTCACGTCTCACAAGGCATACTTCACCAACAACAAAAGGGTCGTCACCTTGGTACATTTATCATTCTAAAAAAAAAAAAAGTTCTGGTAATATTCAGAGCTGCAGAAAAACCTTCGGTAGCTTTGGCACCTTGTGGAGAAACAAGGGAGTCATTTACATGATTTTTGGGTGTGTAGACTTTATAATTATGGATTTTCACAGTGTGATGCTTCATTATTACAGTCAGACAACTCATGTTTCAATGTTTTTATTGCAGCAGCAGGATATTTTTAGAGGTTTAGGATGATCACTCTCCACAGATATGAATACATACCAGTACCGGGGAATGATGAATAAATAGGTTTGCCCCTAGAGCTTACAGGTGGATGTAGAGAAGGTGGAGGGGGCTGAGAGCACTGACAACAGTGATGCACTGCAGCGGTATTGGTGTGTTAGAGGAGGACCTGGGAAATTCTGCTAGCTTAAATAGAGCGCCAAATTGAAAAGTGTGTTTGGCAGATGGTGTGAGGAGAGAGATGATTTCAATGAATTCAGCAATGAAGCTCAAGTTAGGTGCCTGCCTCCACTTTTACAACAAACTGTGATTTTCTTGACTTGAAAAATGATCTTTTAAACTTGCAAACATCACATGTGTAAATCTAAGGGGATGAAAAGTGATTTGACTCTCACCACTGACTGCTGTAAATATTTGCTCCCAAACTATCCATTGGGAACACCCAGAGGAAGCATGACTTTGCCTCTGTTTGCGTCATACTGTGTGTTTAAAATAGGGCCATATATAATGGTGTGTATGGAAATAAGGAGAAGGTAGAAGGATGTCACACTCTTGCACGCACACACGCACGCACACACAGCTTTTACACAAAGGAGAGTTCAACATGTACTGTGTCACCTTGCTTCTGTGACATTTCCTTTGGGGAAAGGTCTACATCTTATACATTACACACATACATACTGTAAAAACACACCCCCACCACTACCACATGCACAAACACGCACACACACACACACACACACACACACACACACACATACACACACACACACACACACACACACACACACACACACAC
>JAPQRQ010000019.1:4880552-4902831 GCA_037367365.1 Apogon talboti | reverse complement strand
CTCCCCTCCACGCCTCTCCTCTCCTCTCCTCTCCTCTCCTCTCCTCTCCTCTCCTCTCCTCTCCTCTCCTCTCCTCTCCCATGAGGAGCATTGTTTCACCATTCAGCAACTGGCAGAGACCTTTTTCTGCAATGTGCAGCTTCAGTATAGCCCAGCAGTAAAAAAAAAAAAAAATCACCGGAGACAGGCAGTTACCATCTTTAGATTGTGTGCACTGCACCAATATCACTATTTCAGATCACCCTTTCCAAAACACATGCTGCTACCCATGCTCTTTCTTCTTATTTACGACTTCTACTACTACTACTACTGAATTATGACTCCTTCACCCGGTAAGGCTTTTCTGTAAATGTACTAAAGTCAATAAAAGGCTAAGGCTCTAAAAATAGCTGCAGTGGAAAAAGCTCATAAATAATTGATCAAATACACACAGGAATCTATATTGGTATTGATCAAGTGATCAGATTGCCAAGGGGATGAAAACCAAGAAAAAAACTGAGACAAGGAAAAAACAATAAATAAGACAGCGACAGAGACGGGTCTCTTTATGTGCTGATGGTATAAATGTCAAAACTTAAAAAATCATTTCATGTTCGGCAACTAATAAAAGCCTTGGCGTGACAGCGATGAGGCAACACGCTGCAAATCTCAAATCAGTCACCTTCCTGTAACAAGTAACACCACAAATCCCCAAAATCACACTGTGGGAGGTGAGTCAGAACATTTCCACAGTCACCAGTAACAGTAGAGAGAAGAAACTGACAGGTGGGGAGGACGGAACTGAAACGGAGGAGGGAGAGGAAATTGGGTGAAAAAGGCAAATAAAAAAAAATAATAATCTGAGCAGTAAAATGAGAGTGGGAAAAAAAGAAAAGCAGCATATGGTATGAACTCAGCAGATAACGCTCCACTAAAAACCCTCAACTTTGTGTGTGAAATCCCAAAGAATGAGTTGCTGTTAATCTTCTAACAACTGATGCATGAAACACACAAACACACACACAAAGTGTAATAAGCAGACTAACAGAGGAGAAGATAATCCACCTCAGTAGAGCTGCTGACAGACACCGCCTCTGTGTGGATGTGTACAGTATGTGTGTGTGTGTGTGTGTGTTTATGAGAGACAGTTTTGTGTAATCCTAGTGACTAATACTGCTGTCAACCTGCAGGCATTACCAGTCCCACATCAGGAAATTTATGGCACAAGTGCAGATCACATTTAAAAGGTCAATACTGCTAAATTTTACTTTCTTAATGCATTTCTATATAGATCTAATGTTCAATGGGAAACTGAGACTTCAACTTCAGCTAAGAGGGAATCTTAGTAGCAATTATGTAAGATGCCCTGCGGGATACAGATGCATATTGATCCTAATAATTTGACTATTGACATACAGTTTCCTTTTGGTAATTATTCTGTAACCTTTCTGTTCTGTATATATTCTATATTTTACACGGTGCCATTATATTATTATTATTATATATTGCCTTTCAAATGGTTTAATATCTCCTTTGTCCCTTTGTCTTTGTTTTTTTTTTATCTATTCAGCAAAACCTCATATTTAGCAGTAGCTCCCTGAAAATCTGATGACAGTGAATTGCTGCTTAAGTTCCCATGCCCCTGGGTAGTCTAATCTGATCAAAATGCATCTACTCATTCTTTACAACGCAAATTCACACGCTCGTTTTGCTTTTGAGAATTCTATTAAATAAAAAGTCAATATTTTTTTCATGGCTATGTAAAGTTACAGAGCGATCCTTTCTGTTTTTCCCTCTACTTTGAAACTTTAACATTTCACTGTAACCAAGGTACTAGACAAAATCCAGACAGATTATTATAATCTCCTCTTTACAGGGAAATTTGGACAATGACGTACTCAAGTTTGAGGACAGGATTGAAGCGCTGCTCTTGAGCTTAAAGCTTCAGTTGTTTTTTTTGTATCACTGGGCAAAAATTCTATAAAAACCTTTCAGCATATTGGAGTTCAAGTGGTCTGAGAGGAAGCCAGACTCCTGCACCCCCTCTTCTCTCTCTGTTTTCAGGTTTCAGGAAATATAGTCCATAATGGGACACATTACAGGTCTCTCTCTAGAGAGGGTAAGATATAAAAAAACAAGTGGTGTCAAGACTCTGTCACCCACATCAGCACTGTGCAGACTGTGTGGCGTTCAGATGTGTCAGGAATGGGAAATGGCAGGTTTCAGACTCCTGAATTTCAACTAAACTTCCCCATTATGGCATAAAACACTG
This sequence comes from Apogon talboti, assembly GCA_037367365.1. Lineage (NCBI taxonomy): Eukaryota > Metazoa > Chordata > Actinopteri > Kurtiformes > Apogonidae > Apogon > Apogon talboti. The sequence continues at coordinate 4,900,580 of JAPQRQ010000019.1, read as the reverse complement.
TCATATTGTCCATCTTTAAAAGTTCATACTCGAGATGGAGATGGAGATGTGAGAGTTACCATATCATGGTTAAGAAAATGATGTTCAAGAGATTTTTGACATTTTTTGGAAAATCATTACAACTCATTTCTGTCCGTCTGATGTGATCATAATCGGTTTAATATGCAACAGAATGCACTTCAAGTGAAGTTTATTCAGCACCAAATACGGCAAAAATGTCTCCAGATGGAGCTTTGGGACAAAATCCAATCAAACAGCTTTCCTTGGCCTGATGCATAGGAATATGGGGACAAACACATTTTGAAGCTGCAGGTCTGATACACAAAATTGGATTAAAATAGCCTAACATAGGATAAGGGGTGTCTGCAGTACTAATGCAGCATGAAGACTTTTTTTTATAAACACCCCATCTGCTGCACTTTAAATAAACACAGATCCATATCTGCTGCATCAGCTTAAATCAACCGTGTCTCTGCCCCCACACTAGCACGCACACACACACACACACACACACACACACACACACACACACACACACTGAGGTGTTCAGCTCTGCGCCGTGCTGTGCCGTGTTTACAGTTGGTGCTGTATTTAATATAAGTCTCGGGAGGAGACCTGCGTCCACACACAGGTTGGGAGACACACTTTTCTTCTCCTGGTGGAGGTCATTATGAGTTCTTCACTCATTGGCAGGAAGTGGCTGTGTGAAACAGAGGGAGCGCTGCTGGTCACGGCATGCTACCGCCACGGGAACGGGACAAACATGGACCTCAGATGGACACACAAACACAAACATAGCACTGACCAAAGCCCGGTGTGGACAGAAGGTTGCACATAGAGTTCATTCAAATGATACTAATCAGGTCTGTGGAAGAGTCACGACACAGACGCTCACGCATTCATCCAATGTCTCTTGAATGCAGTAGGAAAAAACTTGACTGTTAAAAACACCCATGGGTGGGATCACTTTGATACCCGCCGAGTGTACCCCAAAAACAGGGACATCAATGCCAAGACTGCACATGCCGACCCAACCCGAACAAAGCCAAAACAACAGACCTCAGAACTGTTTTGATGTTGGCTGAGCCAAGTATCTCCAGGATACCACAGAAACAGATTTCAGCTTAATAATTAAAAATAAATATACACACAAACTTACAAGCTTTAATTACTAGCTTCAAATAAAAAAAAAAGTTTAGCTTGCACAAAAACACACCCAACTTTAGTAAAATATTCTGCTGTTGGCTCATACTCTGATTATGTCTCAAACAAACTCATTTTGCTAATGAACCAGTGAAATATGATGATGTTGATCCTACTTTATACCTAAAAACTGATCATGGAAAGCACATGAATACAGTCAATTCCCTGGGGTTTGTGGTTATATTTCCAGCAGCCTATCAACATAAAACAGCAGCCTCATTCTGTTTATCAGCGAGTGCCCTACTCTCTGCTGCTGACATTAATTATTGTTGCTGTCATATAATTATTATTCAATAATCATGAATTCTGTGTCATTTCTTAGTAATCTGACCACGACCTAACAGGCTGAAAAGAGTATCACAGCTTTAAACAGACGTCCTGTGTACTTAACACGTCAGGCCGATTATACTGGTCTATAATTTTATTAGAAATGATCTGCTTTAGAGATGAAATGTGCTAAATGTTACGTATTTTAATAAGATTAACTGGAAAAGAAATGACAAAAGTGCTGGTTTGTGTTATGTTGGTTTATGTACATTTATACAATAGATGTATAAATGTTCCACTAGATAGAACCTGTAAAGTGAATGTATTGTCATGTGCAGACAGTGTTTTGAAGTAAATCTGGTAGCTCTGACACAAATATTCCTTTTGAGTAAAACCCATTCTCTTGTTAATTCTCAAATTTCCCATTTTGACCCAAGACTGTATCTGTGAAACTTCAGCCAACCAACATTTTTGAATTTGTGACAATGAATGCTTGTACAGCTGAACGTAAAAGATAAAGATAGAAGTCAGGCTACCATTACAAGCCCTCCATAAGTACGAGGTAAGCAATGATGCTAGATTTGTTTTGATATAACATTCATTGTAAAATCTACCATAACAAAAAATGGCCTTTATATACATATATGGCATTAATATATTTTATTATGTAAACACATTATTTATATTTCCATGCTGATGTACATATAATTTATATAAACTACTATGAATTGCCTTGAAATGCACTATAGACATAAACTTGTCTTGAACAGATCGTGAACAGTTTGTGAATCAGAACAAACACAGATGGCCAGGTTCTGTCTGTTTGGATACAGACTGTGCAGTTGATGTGACCGGTCGTTAAGTGCTTTTTGTATAGGGCTGGCTCAGTCTTTAGGTTTATGCTCCTCTCTGGCTGTCAGAGACTAAAGTCTGCTTCAAGATATACTTTAGAAATGTGTTGTGTCCCATCTACATATGCTTCAGCTAGTTAAAACAGTATATTGATGTACACAGAATCCATTCAAACCTTAATGTTCACCATATTAAGCATTAGCAGTTCTATTTAATTTCATGCGTCTGAATTTATAACAACCTTTTCATGCTGGTTGTGTTGGAACACTTTTGACAGAGCAAAAATGTATCATACTTTGATGAAGTGTTTTTAATTGGGCTTTTATACCCCCTGTATTTCCCTTTGCCTTTATTATCTATGTCGCCTCTACTATTACACACAAAAGAACTTTGTTTTACTTGGCATGGTTTCTCCTCAAATTAGAATTCATTATCCATAAATCATGCTTCTAAGACCTTTTGGAATTCAAAATCCATAAATCAGTTTGCAGTGTGGTGTATACATTAAATCCTTGCGCTACTTTCATGAGCTTCCAAGACATTTGCATAGCTGCTGGGGAACTCCATTATAGTCTGACACAGCCGTCTACTTCTTTCTTAATATATTTTGCCCCCTCCTTTATATGAGTTGCTCCACATTCCCCCTGCCTGCCTTTATGAGATCTAAACTGAAAAGACTTTATATATGCATTTCCCTTAAGCCTAATTACTGAGCGTCACCTCAGGTGGTTATTATAGCTCAGATGTTCCTTACTGTTTCCCCTAGCCCTTTGTCACGACTGAAATATTTATCAGGGCCACATTTGATTTATTCATATATTTTGAGCTTTTATTTAGGTCCTACTGAGTTTGAAGATCTTTTCTTCAAGGGGAGTCCTGGTGAAAATGGCAGCAACAAAAACTAAATACACAAAACACCACAATAAAGATAGTAAAAGAAGACTAAGAGAGAAGTAAATGTGAGAAAGAGGCATATAGACCATACCAGTGATATTCATGAATGACACACCTCTACAGGTATGTAAAGCAGCAATATGTTTCTTTCATAGCTGTAAATAAAATACCTTGAAAGGTATTTAAAGAAGATATTGTTTCAAGTGAAGTGCTGGTTTGCAATTCTCCCTTTTAACATTCACATGCATTCAAGCAGTTGGTCTAATGCTGTAATTACTAGTGCAACAGGATAAGGGGCTGGAAATATAAGTTGGTGGTTTGCCTAACAATAACTTGGCATTAAAAAGCGACATATGCATTTTCTCCTGTGCTTTAGAGAGGGCCATCCCAGAGATTCAAGTCATTTAAGTAATAGGAAACAGTTTGTACAGATAGGTGAGTGTAAACCAGCTGAATTGAACATTACCTCTGGAGTCCCACAGGGGTAAGTGTTGGGTCCCAAACTGTTTAATTTATGTCTAAACGACATATGCAAGGTGTAAAAAATACTAAAATTAGTTTTGTTTGCTGATGATACGAACATTTTTTGTTCTGGGGAAAATTTGCAGAGGCTTATCACGGCAGTCACAACAGAGAAGAATAAATTAAAAACATGGTTTGATTTAAATAAATTATCATTAAATTTGCCCAGAACAAAATTTATGTTGTTTGGAAAGCGATTAACAAATGCAGGGGTAAATCTAGTGATAAACAAAGTTAATATAGAGAAAGTGTAAAAACAAATTCCTTGGTGTAATATTAGACCATAAAATCTGCTGGAAACCACACATACAATATGTGGCTGCAAAAGTAGCATGGAGTATTGGGGTGATATGGAGAGCCAGGTACTTACTGGATGACAAAGCATTATTGACCCTTTACTATTCACTTGTGTTCCCCTATTTGGATTACTGTGTAGAGGTATGGGTTAACACCTACAAAACCAACCTACAACCTACATAAGAGCAATACGGATAATAAACAATACAGGATATCTGGAACATAACAATAAACTATTCTTACTCTCACATACACTCAAATTAAAGGATTTGGTGGAAAATAAAACAGCACAAATATTATACAGAGCAAGAAATAAATTACTTTAAAGTAACATACAGAAATTATTCGCAGATAGAGAGGGAAATTGGCATTTTTTCTTTTTTCATTATTCGTTTATCCTAGCAATGCAACCTGCTCCATATAGTATCTGATTTTGTACTGCTGGATCCATATCTTATCTGTCTCTCTTAGTTTAGGACAACACAGTACAATATACATAATGAAAGTCCTCTTCTAGGACTAACAAACCCTTTCATACATCATACATAGATAAGGGCCTCAGGTAAACACACTCACCACTGATCTTTGCCCTCCTTTAAGTCTGATCTACTTCAAATCATCTCTGTTTTTATTGAAAAGGCCTTATCCTGACCCGACTAGTCATTTTCTAGATTCTCATGGGGTTACTGATATATTTTGTATACTTCTAGTTCTCAACCGACCCTAAGACTACGGTCAGAGGGTTGTATGTGAAATGTAGATTCTATCATTTATTTATAGTGGTATTCTACAGTTTGTTGTTTCTGCATAGCAGATGTTGCTATAAAAAACAAACTGCTGCCATGCTGCTCACAGTTAATACCATAGAATCTAATGGACCACTTTCTTAAAACCACTTTTAATCCAAATCTTTATCTTTTAACATCAACAACAGAACTACATCTCATTCAATGGTTAGGTTTACATTGGAGCCATGTCTGAACTGATGCAGTTGAGTTGGTTTTAGCCACATCTTAAACACTTGCTTTCAAATGAAGTCTAATAAATGTACTTTGACCTTACACCTTTTCTGTCATAACCCCAACAGTAACCTTAAGCACCAGTTCCATTAAAATGTTAAACCAAAACATTCATTTTTAATCAATATTTGTCTGATTTATTTCTTTATTTCTAAGAGGTAGTTGCAGTTATTTTATTTTTCTTTCAGAATCCATCTGTTTCCATAGGGAGGATATATTCAGTGTCTTGTTACATGTTGTGAAAACTCCATTTAGTGGTGAAAATAAGTTTTACTGTATTCTTTTTTATTAAAAATTACTGTAAAAGTCATGCTTTGCATTCTTTATGTGATATGCTAGAAGATTGCAGACTGATTCCACATCGTATAATATACTTATTTATCTATGAACCTGCTCTTATTTCATGTACTATCTTATTTTCTTAGATTTGGCAGTTTTCTGTCACAGCTACCCAGAGGTAAATTATTAACATTAATTACGCATATTCACCAGTTTGACTAACTAAATTATTCATCTTTTATTTCTTCTAAGAGTTTTGGTTTGTGTATCGTGTGCTGCTCTTGTAAATGCAACATGTCCTCAGACCACAGCTCTGCCTAAATAATAGATAACTGATCCAAGAGAGACAAACACATACACAAATCAAATCCTACACACACACACACACACAATGAGTTACCCAGTGTGACAGCATCACATTGGCTCAGCCAAGGTTTCCTAGGTTACAGCCTTCCCAGGCACTCCCAGAAGACAGACGTCCATGATGCTGTTTCTTGGGAGACCTTACCCTGTCTGTGTGTTTGTTCTTGTACAATGATTATCAGCATTCATTTAAACATTCAGTAATAGATGAGAAATATTTGAAAATCTGATGTTTTGGATCTAATATAGCCCTTATGTTGATTTTTTTTTTCCACTCCTACAAATAGTGCACTTTCATCTCGTTTTTTTTTTTTTTAATCCTGAGCCTTTTGGACAGTAGAGAGGGCTCCACAGAGTAGGTATGGGGTAACAGTACTTTTACTTTGACTACTGCCAGCAATCTTACAAAAATAACTGAAAGTGGGTTTGGAACATTCATATAATTAAAAATCAACTTTGCTGACCTTTATTATAATTGTCTTTTCAATACTTCTGATGCTTCTGATGCTACACATTATTTTATACACATTCTACATCAGACGGATGTAAAACCGTATAGTGTTTATCTGCAGTACTCACCTTCTGGTCTATACTGTGCTACTATGGTAACGGTCTGTCCTGCGTTCTTCAAAGCTGCAGCTGCCTGCTCATGTGTCGCACTGGACAGATCCACACCGTTCACCTGCACAGATTCACAAAAAAAAAATTAGAGTCTATAATATGTGCACTGGGTGAATAGCTCTGAATGTGCATTAAAATGGTCAAACCATTAAGAAAGCTGTACATCATGGGGGGGGTGAACAGTCTTGTGTGTGTGTGCACTATACAGGCGTGTTTAATACGAAAAACCATAAATCCATGTTACTACTTACATACATACACTATACTTAATATAAGGAAACTAATCTTGTTCCTCTGCTGAGAAATTATGTGAACCTTTTTTTTTTAGTTTGTTTCTGGTTAGCTCAGTATTTACTGGAATATCTCACTGAGACAAAGCTAGATATATTTGTCTTAAAATGAGATTACTATCTAATGGAAAATATGCATGACATGATTATTCCTTTCTTTCATTTCCCTGAAACTAGTCTTTTCGACATTCTTGAAAGTCCTTCATGGCTGTGTAAATGCATAATATGCTGTGAAACAGTCACAGCTTTTCTGCAGGGACCATCACAGTCTCTACAAAATGCAGATTAAATCCTCTTTAAACCCTGTCTGAGGAAAATCAAAGCCATATTTCACTTTAGTGATGCACGAACCACAGCTCTGACACATACACACATCCCCTCTTAGCCAGAAGTGGAATCTGACTGTTAGAAACAAGTCGAGTAGTATTTGCTTAGACAGTGGGGATAAATGTGAAGGTCCATCTCATCCAAATATAAACTATTAACAAAAATAGACACACACATAGTAGCAGCTTGTCTAACATCATACCGACAGGATGCGGTCTCCCTTTCGTAGCTCGCCACACAGATCAGCTGGACCTCCAGCAAGAATAAAAGAGATGAAGATACCTTCTCCATCTTCACCTCCAACAATGTTAAAACCAAGACCTGTAGAGCCCCGCTGAAGCACCACCCGCCTGGGTTCCCTGGAAAAAACACATACGAAATTGTAAAAATCACAAACCATGTTAGACTATTTATTTTTGTAGTGACAAGGATTTTTTTTCCTACATCTAACCTTTTCTAACTTCATTATTAGGTCGTCTGCATTTTTCCTCAGAGTGAATTCAAACATTATCCCATCAGAATAGAAAAAATGAAACAAAAGTGACTTCAACAAAACATATTATTGACTGAACATAAGAACAAGTGTCCACAACAACTGTAATCAGTCAAACCACATGGGTTTTATTTATTATGATGGTGTTTCACTAGTGGTTACTGTAAAACCTCTGAATGTCCACATGGGTTATATCTGACATCAGTGAAAAGCGGAGAAAAACTGCATTTTATACACACAAATTATTGAAATATATTTATAGGACTAATGATTAAAGGATATTAACCATTTTAGTTGACACTTTTGGTCACCAGCAGCTGTTTAGGCCTACCAGGGTTAACACATAAAGGTGAATAGTCACAAATTTAACTCACATTTTACTAATTTATTTGCCAAATGATACAACAAAAATCACATAAAATCATATAATTGACCATGTTATACAGTTATAGCAAATAAAAAAATAACAATTGTAAAATAAAAACTAATTCTGAATGTGTAATACATAAAATAAAATGATTCAACCTTAATGTCATTCTCAGTTCTGACCAGCAGATGACAGTGCTGCACTGTCTCTACTTTGTTTTGATTCCGAACACTTAAGACATTTGTGGATTCTTCAAAACCACATAGTTCTGACTCTGTGTTTTCCCATCACAATCAGCCACAATGACTTGTCTTTTCACAGTGGGAGGGAACAAAATACCACCAGAAGAAATTTAAGTCAGCATTTAATTAAGGCAGAATTTGCCATTAATGCTGTGAATCAACCACTGCAGCTTTATGTCACTGAAAGAATGAAATTATTGAACTATCAGGATAGCAATAAACCCAATAAATGTATGTAATGTACTGTGTTACTAGTTTGTGTGTCACTGTCTTTAGTATAATAACCTCTGAAATAACTGGTTCTAACAGAAGAGGCAGTAAGTCACTGTATCTTCCACTTGAACTCCCCTTCTCAGTCTGTTTAATGAAAACAATTATGTTATTGTGCACACGTAGAGAATGGTAATTACAGCCTATCCAAAGTCAGTCCTTTATATGCATAACAAACTAATCAGAAAGCAAATGCATGAAGACAATAAGACTGAGGTTTGATAGAAAGAGAGAGGAAAGAAGAGCAGACGTCAAAATGACCATCCTACAGTCCGTCTGAAGCTTATCAGATTTATTATAATCAAAGAGCGCTGATTGGCCAAACGGCTTATGACGAAATGAGTCATATTCTGGTAACCACGGTGACGCCAGCTGAGCGACGAGGTTTGTGATAGGCTGTAATCCCTCCATTAAAATGGATTAAAGACAGTGGAGCAGCACACAGAGTGTATGTGGATGTGTGTTTGTGTGTGCGAGTACATATGTGACCCCAGTTTACATGCCAGACAAAACTGAAACTGCCATCTGCCTTTTACTGCCAAAAACACACACACTTAAACACTTGGACACACACACACACACTGCTGCACAGCGAGCTGGGGACACAGGTCAATGAGTGTTACTCTCTAGGACTTGGACCACTACGAGGATAACAACAGACCCTGCTACGGGACTGTACACATTTATCTGTTGTTTGCTTTATTGATGGTGTAGGAATTTTTCTGTGTGTTGATTTTTGTTTTTTTTGTATTTGCTAAAGTTACAATTACGAGATTAATTAGTGTTTTATTGGCTGGAGAAATAGCTTTTTTTCAACATCTATGCTAAATTCTGCAGTTACTGAAACCTGCAATTTGCCTGATTCATTTACAACAATAAAGACAATATGTTTCACTTCTAAGTTTTTTGGAATCACAGAATATAAACAATTGTCCAAATTCAACCCAACCATTTTAATTAACATTTCTAACTGTAACTGACCCACATCAGAATCAGTTCCATTGTAAACATTAAGTTCTAGTCACATAATAATAATAATAATAATAATAATAATAATAATAATAAATATGTATATGTGTTCACATGCCAGTATGTGAAGTCTTACCTGGAGACATCGTCATCTGCCGTCATGGTCCTGGGCAGAGGTGAGTATCTGGGTGTGGTCAAAGGGGCGGGGCTTACAGACTGGCTGCCGCTCATGTAGGGGCTTATATGGTTGTCTTGATGTGGGGAGTAGGCTGGAAGAACAAACAAACATAATGTCCTGCCTAAAACATCATTTCCTTGATGATTTTCCAAATGTACCAGCAGCATTTTCATGTACAGTGAATATTGGTCTTCTATAAGATTAAGTGTAAATCTACAGTATGTGTTAGTCATCATCAACATGGCACAAAGCAGATAAGGAAGGAAACGTTCTGTTCTCTCCAGAATTCTTTTTTTTCTTCTTAATTTTCTACTATATATTATAGTTTTCTATTTTTATGGTGGTTTGCTTATTATATATTGACTATATACACTTCTTTAATCATTGAAATCTATGTTGCACTACAAAGGTGTATGAACTTACAATTAGTGACATCAGGGGGAGGGAAGTTGTCATTGATAAAAAGGGAAGTGTGTTTGGCCACACGGAGGTAAACAACGTCTGGAGTCGACTTCAGGGCAGCGACTGCTTCCTCATGAGTTACTTCTTCCAAACATGAGCCATTCACCTGGACACACAGGAAGACATTATGTTGATATATGATACAGCCTGTGGCTACAGATATCAAGAGCTTTTATTTTTCTGCTGGATGGGTCTGGATCTTTCAAAACATTTGTACAGTGATAGATAAAAGAGAGGTCAAATTGTGTTTAAATAAAAATAGTTTCTTACAGCTACAAGTTTGTCGCCTATCTGTAGCCGTCCATCTTTGTGTGCAGCGCCTCCCTCGATGACCTTAGTAACATAGATACTGTTGTCGCCCGGGACATGTTGGTTTCCAACTCCGCCTGCTATACTGAATCCTAAACCTGGAACAAGACATTAACAAGTCATACTTTTAATGTGAAATCTAAATAATCAAAGAGGAATAACTCATAATACATTGCACTGTCTTGCAGTGGAGGTTTTTGTTTTACTTGTTAAAGATCAAAATTATTTTAAAAAGGTTCAAACGGTTTTCCATAACTATTTTCAGGTATTATTTAATGTCTATTTTTCTCCTTCTATGTGGTGATGGCAGTAACTAGCGAACAGCAGAGTCGTTCAAATGCCATCAAACAGCCCTGAAACTCATCACTGTTCCAGTCATTGTTTCCTGGATCACAGCCAAAACCAAACATTTTACTGTGTCGCCACATGGCTGTCACGTCATGTTTACATTTGTGCTATTTTCTCACCTTTTGGCCCTTTGACCAACTTGATATCCAAGATCCGCTCTGTGAGGCTCCTGCGGCGCCGTATGCACAGCCTGACCAGCCCCCCTGCCTCCTTCAGCGCCTCCACAGCCCCACTGTGGGTCACCTCCCTGACATCGGTCTCGTTCACTCGGACTATGCAGTCATTCACCCTGCACGCACATGTTGTACACAAACAAGATGACGCTTACGGAGATAAATGATAAGGGCAAAAATAGAGTCAAACTGAGTCAAAGCTAGGTTACACTCAGGCTTATTATCCAGCTCGAGCTTCTTATGAGTTGGTTTCTGCATGGTTAAGCATTTCTTTTCTGAGAGGACACGATTCAGAAAAGGTTTCACTGTGAGTGCGCTTCCACAAGTGTGTCACCATCCTCAGAATTTACACAAATAAATATGCGTGCGTGCGTGCGTGTGTGTTTACCGGAGTCGTCCATTCTGGGCTGCAGCCCCTCCAGGTATGATCTTAGTGATGAAGATGGAGGGGTCTTCTCCAATGTGGGGGTTATCAGTCCCTCCTGCAATACTGAACCCCAGGCCTGAGTTACCCTAAAAATAAACATCAAAACAATGTCTTTTCAGAGCAGAAGGAAGCAGCATCTGCATCGGAAAACTGACACATCTGCTCTTATCTGTGTCTCCGTACACGCTGATCTTAGTTATGACTTGATCTTGATTAATATGTTATTTTTCCCAAGTGTTTCAGTGTCCACTCTTTCAGTTTAATTTGATGCCAATGCTATTGTATGCTGTATTTTCACCAGTTGTACTACGATCTACTTAGAAATCATCATAATATTACCAAAATGAATTCAACCAATTTTCAATGGACCATATTTATTTCATGATGAAACTACATGTAACGTAGTATTCTCAAATAACGTATATTATTACATGGTTTTGTTTAAAACTCAATTGTGATTGGTCAGGCAGACTGCTGCTGTGGTAAATGCAGAAGCAATACAATGAGCATTAAACCAATAAAATCATTTTTTAAATCAATACTTTTTGGTGAAAATTAATGTTTGACCTACTAATGTCCATCTAATAAGTAGGATGCTATATGGTAATGAGTGGTTTTTTTTTTCTTCTCCTCCTTTCTTCCTTTTCTCTTTTTCTCTTTCACTCTCTTGTGTGTGTGTTTGTGATTGGCCGTCTCAGACCCGGTTATTGTGGGTCGAGGATGTCGTTTTGTCTTGCAAGTATGTAACTGTATTGTTGTCTTGTGAAAAATCCAAAATAAAATATAAAAAAAAAAAAAAAAGATGATCGGGGTGATTTAGGGGTTTGTTTTCTCGCTGGACATTATTCCTCACATAGATCTCTTCTATAAATTCAACTGATTACCTGACGACAGGCATTGGACTCTGTGTCTCCCTGTCATTCTCTCATGCTTTGTCAGTGGGTATAAAGACAGTGTCATGTCGGTGGCTGTGTTTGCGTGTATGTCCGTAGTGTCTTTAAAGCAGAGCCAGTCAAGCAGACAGAACCAGGTCACAGGAGAATAGAGTGGGAGAGAAGGAGAAAGAGCCTCGGGTGAGAAAAACGGGAATATAATAGGGAGGAGGGGTTCAGGGAGGGACAGTAGGGAAGGCTGGACGAGGGATGGAAAGGATGGAAAAATAAGGTCAGCTGAGTCGGACCCACAGCGGGTCTGAAAGCAAAATGAAGACGACGATGGAACCGAGATATATGGAGATGAGAAAAAAAAAACAGCGAGCAGAGGGAGTTTTCTTTTCCAAATCTATTTCATGTTCTGTATTCTCAGGATTTTATTGCTTTAAGGTGATAGAACAATAAATCACTCTTCACACCGAGTGAAACTGTGACTTTTTTCACGTTCAACACAGGTTTATTAGAAAGTAACAACTTTTGGAGAGTACGCAAAAAACTTGATAATAAGTGAGGTGCAGGGGTAATAGAACAGTGTTTAAATAGTGAAGTGGCTTCCAGTCTGTCAGCTTAGTAGCACATTTTGTTTTTATTTCACAAGTTTTTTTTTTTTTATATGTTCTATGTTTTAGTGCTAACTGTTTTCGTCTAGTTTTAACTACAGTAATTACAACCATATATTTAAACACAGTAGAGCCAAACATTTTATTGCTATTTTTTAACATCTTATTTTCCACATATTTTCAATTTGGATTGTATAGAGGACAACACCAATCTGAAATAGTATCTTAAATATATTCTTTTAATGGTCAGAGTTATTAAGTGGTATGTTAGGGTCCGATACCAACACCATCACATCTAAAATGATACAAATTGCTTCAGGATAAATAACAAATTTAAGCTGTCTAAATCTTTCACATCAAACAGGTCGTCAAACCGTTTCCTGTTCTTGACAGTGGTAATAATGTTTTTAGTTTAGTTTAATGCAATAGTTCTGGATGTGAGACAGGTGAGACTGACCAGATGGAAGCACTCCAGGGACTGTGCAAAAGTCTTAGGCAGCCTTTAGCTTTGCTTTTTTTGCACAGTTATAATGAGGGTGAGTCTTTATTTCTTACAAGAAATATGCAGGAAATATGTGCACAGTATCAAAAAAACACTTTAAAAAATTACAGGTAAACGAGTAAAGTCAGTATTTAGTGTGAGCTCCGCTTGGGTTCAGTAAATCTTCAGCTGCCTTGGGTTGACTGTCTGGACCCATCCATTTTCTATATTTTCTGTACTCTAGTCTAATGCATATGTGTGGTGATAGTCTCAGTCAAACAACAAAACAAAAATCACGGTGCCCACAGACCAGTGCACAGTCCTGTATGTGTACAGAATTTGCATTAATATGTAGAATGAACATGCATCTTTTTATTGCAGATGTGTTCTTACCCGCTCCAGTGTGATTTCCTCATACTCATAGTCTGCCTCTGTTCCATTGACCTGTTGAGAAAGGCAAACGTTTAAAGTCAAGGTAGAGTGTAAACTGCTCTTTTAATGTAAAATGTGCTTTTGCGAATGAAAGGCTTTGCTAAAAATGCATTAATTGTACTGGAAGACTTGTTCAAATCCCTTTCTGTTTTAGTCTTTTGGCAGGTGTAATATCCCATATTGCACTGAGGCATTTTTATCACATCTTTATCACATGTCACAGTTTATGCACCACATACAGTAGGCTATGAATAATCTGTATCAAAAGAATATGTTACAGCCTCAAGGCAGGATTTTTTCAATGTAATTTCAAAATATACAACGCAACACTGAAATAAATATAATAAGCATGCAATTAAATCTAGAACTAGCATCAGAGGAATAAAACAATGAGGGGATATTTTATTATTTATGAATGACGCATAAATCTCATAGATTAAGCTGCTAATGCTGTACTTAATGATGATGTATCTGTGATGTCACATTTAAGACCATCTCTGATGAATTGAAACCAGGCCAGACACACTGCTTAGCCTGTGTACAGTATTAACATTGAAATGCACATTTATCTACATTTTCTAACTACATTAATAGCACACTGAGTTCAATTTGATCTGAGTAGACTATTATGTTTTGTTATTTTACAATAGGTTTACACTCAGAGATGAGTGATGGCTCTTGTTTTAGCTGCTGAAGCAGGCAAACACACGCACACACACACACACACACACACACATACAATCACAGTGGTGGAGTGGCATCCCAATGGCCCATGTAATCCCCTTGGCTGTAATCTGTGTCTCTGTGCAGCCAGATTAGTTTAGATTTTGAATTTTTGTCGTTTCAAGCAAAGGGCACGATCCCCCATCAGACACAGTGTACAGTATGTCCGGTATTACCCACTATACAACCAGGCATATAGACCACATGTTTTTACTACAAACCAGAGTATTCTAAACAAAAACCAGCATGACTGTTGTCCTATATTACATATTTGTTGTAATATTTTTTCCAGTCACTTGAAACATTGCATGAAGTCATTTTCCATTTTAAAAAACATTCTATCTTTGCCTGTTTTTGTAAAGGTTAGATGGTAAGATATCAGCCGACAGCTGAGTGTAACGTAATATAATAGCATTAATGTTGGTGGACTATGGAGTAATATGTGCATGCGAGAACCCTTTCTCCTCCTGTGTTTTATTCCTGGCAGCTCAGCAGAGAGTAATTCCATAGTAATTACATAATAAACTTATCTAAGAACAGCAGACACTGATTCTATGTGGCAGCTGGCTTCCAGTGAAATGACATCTGGATCCATCTAATATTGGACAGAGCTTTCTGTCCCAAACCAGGACGCTACTATCAATATAGTACATTTTTGTAGATATTCACACTCCTAGAGAAGTGCTAACATGGTAGAATGATCAAAAGGAGGATTTGAAATGATTTGAAGACGATTTTGAACAAAACTGTAAATGCTGCAAATAGTTTTATACCTCCTTTTTAACTATATGAGAAAACTGTCCACACATCAAATACACATCAAAACAGGCAGCACTACTGGCGGATTTACGTTTCAGTACTGAGCTGTTGTGGAAACTTCATAACGGAAACCACAGAAGTACTCATTATGGACCACAATGCTGGTAATTGTTTGTTTGAGGCTGGTTTTGCTCCACACACTAGTATTGATAATGCTGACATGAATTAGCCTCAATAAAAGTAGTGTAACATGTAAAATGAATACTAAAACAGCTGTAGAACATCAACAAGGTGTAATGTACATACAATGACAGATGTTTGACCAGTTCCATTTAAATGACATATTTAAAGTATTACTCACATATGGGGGAGTGTCGACGCTGTCGGTGTTGACCACCACTGGAGGGGGATTGGCCTGCAAAGATAAAACAGTAAACTTTTAATTTACAGACATTATCCTGAAAACAGAGGCATATGGGATCCCACATGCATGCACATTCAGAGCTATGACAGTGACTTACTCGTCTCATGTTTTGGTAGAGCATGTTGAGTACATCTGCTACAGATTACCACCATGGAGTGACTGCATACACAGTATGACATACTGCACAGGCCTTATATTGGACAACTCTAATGTACCACAGTGCAAACCACACGAGAATGAACTTTAATAAACCTTTGCCATAAAGTACATTTAGTGCTGTACTACATATACATAAAGCACTACAGCAAAGTCCATAACTGAAAATTAAGGTTCCAAATTACATTCTTATAGCTTCTGTTGCTCATACATATTACCTTAAATAAAACTAATTCTTTACAAATTGAAAACTGTTTTCTACCAGAATGTCCTGTCTTACATGCAACATGCTTAATGCATGTCTGCTCTTGCAATCAAAACAACAACAAAAAGCTGCATATTTTTTAAAAAGCAAACACAACTGTCTACCACTTGTCTCCTCTCTCCTCCTAGTTCTCCCTCTGCTCCCTGGGTTCCTCCTAGATTCTAGGCCTTGACAGGTCAGATACAAACATTATCTTTCCTTCTTCAGGCAAATCACCACTAATCCATGAGCAGGCCTCTTTCTACTTCTCTGAATGAAGTGCATTTGTGCCCATCCCTGCTCTGCCTCCTCCTCTTTAATTTCAATCTTTTGCTGCCTATCTCCACTTGTTCTCTCCACAGAAAGTATTAAGTGCTCGCCAGTCGACCATCTGCAGCTCTAGTCTTCTCCCAGAAACAGCCCAGGAGCAAATCGGTTCACAAAATACAGTCTAGGGATCCAATCTTGTTTTGCAGCCAGAAAAGTCACCCAGCCAAACAAAGACCAAACAACCTATCCCACCAAATGCACAGTTCACCCTGACTTCAGCGCATCAGTGTGCAGCAACAGCATCTATCCCTCTACCCTAATCTCCACCTCTCTCATCCCCCCTTTCTCCATTCCTTTATCTTCTCAGTCCCTCTCCGTCACATTCACACACATTATCTCACACTATGTCTCTTTCTCCCCTCTCTCTCTCTTCACCACATGTCCAGCTGTCTGTCACTATGTCAGTCAATCTGACTGGATGCTTGATCCCACATGGGAACAGAAAGAGAGGGGGAGAGAGGGGATCAGGGGGGGATTAAAGGTATTGTGGGTGGAGCCAGATCTGCTAGTTCAACAACAGAAATGTTAAGCAGAGGGTCCGCACAGACACACAACAAATTCTCAAAAGCACACATATACAGTTAACAAAAATAAATAAATATTGTGAAAATAGAACACACACAGAGAGAGAGAGAGAGAGAGAGAGAGAGAGAGAGAGAGAGAGAGAGAGACTGAGTATTAAAACAGAGAAAGCTCTCTTAGTACAGTTGGTTCAGTTCCATTCAGTACAATTGGATTCATATGCACAAGGCCCTAAAGAAGTGCTGACAGTTACAGCTGTTGGGATCTGTGTGAGTGTTTGTGTATGCGTGTGTTAATGTGAATTAAGACTAATGGAGGGATTATCATGTTCCATATGATACAATTATTAGTGCATTTATTCTGTGGTCTATGCCGTTTGACTGTCCAAAACTGTCTATCTTTAGCAGAATCAGCCAGTGGTTGAAAAGAACTCACAAGATATTAGAGCTGTAAGACGATACTGACAATACATTATCTTTTGCAATATAATATTAATTGTATTGAATTTGTATAGCTTACATGCAGACTCTGACTGTGCACACATGCATATGGGGCTGTTATTTATGACAGTTTTCTTTTTTGTTTTTTTAATGAAGTAGATTTCAAACATCTGAATTCACTACAATGACTGTAATATTGTGTGACCAGGTTCTTACCAATATGTTAAACACCCAGGGAGTAAGTATTGTGATTTTCCTGTTCTTCTGTCTTAGGTTTTCTTACCTGAGCCTTCAATAACTTTGTCATCAGTGTAACAGCTGTATGACCTGTGTGTCATTCATAAAGCTACAAATGCTATTAGCTGGTGATCCCATTGACATGCCATGTCAGAGCACACACTTATGTAACATGAATGTGTGTGTGCATTTGTGGGAAACAGACAGTGAGTTTGTATGACATGAAAAGGCCAAAAGGACAAATGCTCAAATATAAACAAACAAGAACTCTCACATAAACACAAAGAAACACACAAAATCCATACTCAGACTACATTTTCTTTCATGTATGAAAGCGATTGTTAGTTGCTGCATAAAGTGTCACAACAGCTGTTTTATTGTTGTATTATAGCCTGGTTCGGTCCAGCACAGCACAGCACAACTTAGACAAAGATCCAGTCTCTCCCTGGTTCTAAGTTCACCATATGTCAATGATTCCTAACCACAGGGATGTCTAATGTCTGTAGTTACTTGGAGATACTTGGAGATCTGATATAAACATGATATATTCAAAATGTGTGAAGAAAGAAGCAACAAGAAATTTGGATTACGAAGTGATCTTTAGTAAATGTACAACATTTACTGAGCTGCTTGTCATCATGAGAGAGTTGAAACCCTTCTACCACCATATTTTCAGATGAAAGTGTAAATAAAAACCATTTAGCTTGAGCAAATAAGTTGAAAAAGTCATCTAAATGTATTTATGTCTCATGTAGCAAGCTTGAGTAACAGATGCCAAGAAGATATAAGGCCATAAGTAAATAGATTCTTCAAAGTGTAAGCTAATATACAGTAAAACACAGTAAGTAAAGTACATGAATAAACAGCTGAAATAGTTGCTAATAGTTGACTGGTCTGAGGAACATACTGATTTATGTTATTGTCTTTATAACTTAAAAGGCTCTTCAAACTTTTGTGATTCACTGTGGAGGTAAAGTAGACAGTGTCTTATTCTAAGCAGAAGAACTGAGAGAAATGTTAAAGTTGGTATGTTTGTATGTGTGCATGATTACCAAATAGCAAATGAATGATGATCAAACCTCAAAACATGAGGAGAGCTTATTGTGCAGTATCATGTCATACTCATAGTGTAAGAACATCAACACATACGAAGGCTGAAGACTAAACATATATGGATACAATGCAGTCACTAACAGTCACAAACAGCTGCACAATGCCAGACTGATTGCATCAATTTGGAATTGTCTAAATGTTGTCTGTTGCACAATAACAGCTGCAGTTTTTAAAGCCTGATCCGAACTTTACTTTTCAATAGATGCACTGGGCAAAACTGTAATTGTAGAACTACACTTAAAAAAAGAGCCATTGTTGAGAAGTGATATTTGCAGACAAGATGGATGCACACACACACACACACACACACACACACAGACACTCATATTTGTGCCACTAATATCACTACCCACTCTGTAATGTGCAATGAAACTCTATTTGACTAACGAGCTAATCAGATGGAGCGTGACTCTTATCAAATCAGAGCGACCATGGTAATCATGTTAATCAGTCTATCACTACCTGCTATCTCTGATCACTGTGTTCAGAACAGATGCACAACCAACAGTGAACAGGCAGCTGCCATGTAGTTTTACAGTATGTAGCTGTTTATACAATGCACAACAATCTGAAACTCAGATTGGAGGTGGTCATTCTATAGAATGCATTATCAAACATGAGAGTGAACCTAATAAACTGGTGTAAGTTTTAATATATGAAAACAGGACATTTATTTAATTATGGGAACAAATACAACGGCCCTGATCCACAGTGGTTTAATTCCCAGTCGCCTTTGCTTAAATTGTCCCTATAGGACAGAACATTTGTACGTATGAATGCACACAGATGTCAAGTATTAATAAATCACGCATCAAAACCAAAGTCAAAAAGCAAATCACCAATGAAAAAATAGTAGATTTAGTCAGGCGATAATTGAAAGGGTGTGGTTTCTTCATCTGGAGCACAAGGGGTCACTGAATGGTGTGATGAGTATAAATCATGTACTATGTTTGCTATATACCGAATATGCCGAGATTTTAGACACACGCTCCAGCAGTACCATCAAATATAGAATATACTGTTGCAGAATGGTGTCCATCCCTTGTATTATCAAATCCATTGAAGCTATTCATGTAGCAACATCTACTTATTTACTTAGGGACAAGATGCTTCACCTTCATCATACTCATCTTCTAATGACAAAGGTTAAGTATAAGTGATTGTGCTGATAGATACAAGGAATCCACACCTTTTTCAAATGCTGTATGATGATACTTATTTATTGAATATGAGAGAATTTTCCTGGCACTACAAAACTCTAAAATCCAAATTAGAATTAGTTTAGTTTCTAGTTCATTACTTCATTTTTACCAAAAGGCATTATCAATGGTCATGGACTAATATGGATAGATCTATAACTAATCAGAGTGATAAATGAATATCTTCCTGGTAATAGGTGACTCTTATTCCACTATTCCTAACCCTAATTAACCTCCTAGGACCCACTGTCCACGTATGAGGACAAGAAATTCACAGCTTTATACAAAAAAAAAAAAGAAACAA